>JAQJVL010011050.1:0-7500 GCA_035578905.1 Stictocephala bisonia
TAGGTTGGATGCTCAGTCCTTTTAATACCGACATGGCGTTCGCTTGATGGTTGCTATCGGCGTGGACACTACTAAAGAAGTCTGGGGTGTCCGGGTTAGGTGGTAATCATTGTGCGACTGTTGTGTGGGGGAGATAACTGAGTATCAGGCTTGTCAATTAGCTGAAAATCAGACCAGCACTATGTGGTTCGGATTCCACGTAAAGCTGTAGGTCCCTTAGTTGCCCTGGCTGTTGGGCTATTAATAAATTGCCCTTACTGAGGAACAGTTGAACTCAGTTAGTAACCAGACGTGTAGTATAACCATTCATATTCGCCTTAAAATACCAACAACGTTGTGTCGGCGTCTCATATGTAAGAATGTAAGAATATATTAAAATTAATAAAACAATATCAACAAATGCAATAAAATTTAATTTATTGAATTCATTAATTGAGAGTTTTTATATTAATTCTAATTCAAAATATTTTCCATTATAAAGGTTGAAAATATATGTTAATAGAGTTGATTTTAATAATTAACGTTCAATTATAATTTTTTTAATGCAAATAATCTTGAGTTAAGTATTTTAGAACACAGTGCCAACAGACTAACTGAATTGAAATCGACGAACGCGAATTATTGTTAATAATGCAGCAAGTTTGAATTTATAAAAGGAAACAAGAAAATACTGTGTTTTGATTGGGAAACGTGTTGTTAGAAGGATGGCTAGGCCAGGTACCCCATCAGACAGGAAGTGATAACAAAAGTCACGATAATAAATGGACTGATGTTATCAATTCGGACTGTTATCAGCAATATTGGAAAACACAGTTGAAGACATAATTCATTTCACTATTCCAATTATGTACGCAACAATTTGTATTATTTGTTATCAAATACAGATCCCAAAATAATTGCCGACTAATTGAAATAGATGGACTATCTGTAGAGAGTGTTCTACGATTCATGGTAAGCTGCACGCATGTAAATTACGATACACATACGGATTGCTTGATGGACTTTTATCATGTTGGTATCATGTACGAGTTATTTCCCGGTCGAACCATGTATTCGTTATCACAATATAATCAGTTTTGTGTCCGATCGCGCTCATCCATGTTCGCTCGGAACAAAAACAAACTCGAGTAATAAACATTTTACAACTATTTTATTGTAAAATATTTTATTTCAAATATTAAAGTAGTAGTCCTATAAGGTGCACCAATAAATATTATAGATGATTTTCTTAATAATTTGTAACTTTGGTGAATCAGAATGAATCTTGAGACTTCGATATTGCTTATGCATCGCACTATCGATGCATCGAGTTAATTTCGATGCATCGAAATTTTGATTAGTCATGCATCAATCGCCGATTCAAGGCATTGAATTGAATCGCACTGATTTTTCTATGCTTTTCGATGCATCACACACCTCTAGTATTAAGTTGTATTGTCGGCACTAGTGCTGCAGTGCTGTAACCCAGCTTCTTAGGAACAAAGTGTTGTGAAGATTGTAGTTAATAGGTTCTATCAAAATCAAATTAAAATCATTTATTTGTCACAAAACTTAAACTAAGCATTGACATTCAAGCAAGTAAATGCCAAGTCAGTAAACTAGAAACTAATATTATTCATATTAAAAAACTCATCCAATGAGTAAAATTGATGACCTAAGAGCCAATCATAAAGTTTATTGATAAATGTCTTTTCAGAATATTTTTTTATTAAATGAAATAATTTGTTATACACTTTTATTGATGTTATGCCATAACTTTTTGAGGTATTTGTCAGTCTATGATAATCTATTGTGGCAAACTCTTTACACCTAGTATTGTACTGATGTAAACTAGGTTTAATAATAGTAGGATTTTTATAAACATACAAAATGAGATCAGATATATAAAGATTGAAAACAATGAGGATTCTTAATTTTATAAAAAGAGGTTTTTTACGCCTATCTCTTTTATACATTTGATCTTTGTTGCTCAGATCAAATGTTTTCTATTTATTAACCCTTTTCACGCCATAAGCGAGTATACTCGCGAGATAAAATAAACCTATAACGCCATAAGCGATATATCTCGCAAGGTCGCAGCTTGCTCTCGTTAGACGTTGAAACCAATGTAATCATTAATAGCATTCCCTTAAGATACGACACTCCACCTGTCAATGACAACATATGCTTTGTAAATGCGTGCTTAGAAAAGAAAATTAAACTATATAACGGAAAGCTCAAACTGATATTCCAGGACATAAATTGTTTCCTTCAGAAAAAACTCTACACCACGCACGGGCTCCATTTTAACAAGCAAGGGAAGCGCTGTCTAGCTAGGGCTATGTGTGATATTATATATCAACAGACCGCTGCGTCCATGAATGACCATCCAGCCCAAGACAAAACTACGAGTCCACAGCAACGGACAGTCGCAACCATACCAAGTCCTATACTACCATCAATAAGACTCAACCAGACTCCCACTACAGCCAAGATGACTATGGCGCATGTGAACTCACCACCTGCTGTAACAACCTACGACCTGACTGTCTCACCCAATGCTGGACCATCAACACCATCCCTGGACTCTATCAAAGACTTTCCACCATTGCCAGTACCCAAAGCAAGTGTTGTAAATAGGACACTTTTTAATTTGATAAATGGAGAATGTGCTAATGATAGTATAAGTAAGCACTCCCTTGCAAACTTAGTTAATAAATCAATTACTGTGAATGACACTGAATCACAAAATGAGATAAATGTAAATAACGATGTTTTTTTAGACATAAAAACACCGCAAACATAGAAAAAACAAAGAATACTAAAAACAACACACAGAATAAAAACAAAAATTTATGTATTTTGCATTGTAATGTTAACAGCATTAAGTATAAAATAACAGAGTTAAACGCACACATTGCTACACTCCCACACAAAGTTGACGTGATATGCTTAGGTGAACACTGGCTCACCTTGGAAAACTTAAACATTTTGACAACTTTGAACTAAAATCACAGTTTTGTAGAAACACTCCTTATGGAGGAACATTTATTTTGGTTCGCAGCGGCCTCAGTGCTATCGAGCGTAGTGACATTTGTCAAATAGCAGTTGAACGCATTTTTGAATGTTATGCTGCAGAAATATCAAACAATAAATGCGCGTGGTCACTGTTGGTAATATGCATTTATAGAACACCGGACTCTAGTAAGCAAGATTTTCTCAAAGCATTGGAATCTCTTTTTTTGAGGATAAACAAAGAGTTGACACAAAAGAGTGCGGTGACTTTAATATTGATGGGTTTGAGAACTCGACGTTTAGCCATGATCTATTTTGTGTGTTGAATACGTACGGATTCAATTCCCTTGTTGACTCCCCTACTCATTTCACTGAACACTCAGAAACACAGATAGATTACATGGCCACAAACTACCCAACTATTGAACACCTAACTGCAAATATACACTTAGGTCTGTCTCACCACACAGCTCAGATAACGTCACTCCCCAGTAAATTGGGAGTAACGAAACCCAAAAACCAGACTGTTAGGAAACGTTTATTTTCAAAAGAAAATAAGAAAAACTTTTGGCTAGATTTAGCTTCCTTAGATTGGACCACAATCTTACACAATCACCAATCTCAGAATATTGATGCTTGTTTTAAAGATTTTCTTCAAGCTTTAAATGGAGTTTTCGAAAAGAATTTCCCATTGTGTACTGTAAGAGTACAAAAAAAACTGACTAAAACTTGGTTAACTCCAGGGATTAAAATATCTCTGGCCAAAACACGAGAAATGAGCAAAGTGGTGAAACAGTCCTATAATATTGTATTTACTGATTATTTTAGAAAGTACTGTATAGTTTTAAAAAAGGTAATCAAAGCCGCAAAGAAGACCTGTAATGACCGTAAAGTAGCTGGGGCTGAAAACAAACAGAAAGTTACATGGGAAATTGTAAAAAGTGAATGTGGGAAACAGGTAATAAAACATGTAATTGATGAAGTGGTAGTAAATGGGCAAAAGGTTTCAAATAAGCAAGACATTGAGCTAGCTTTCAATAGGTTTTTCCTCAATGAACCCATATCCTTAGCACCACCCGTTTCTCACCAAGCTGCAATGGGAAGGCTCGTTCACTCCAAACCTCCTGTTACAGCCTCCATGTTCCTCTCCCCAACTACTGCTGAAGAAGTCTCTCAAACAATTATGTCCTTGAAAACCAAAAGATCAGCGGGTTGGGATGAATTGTCATCAGATGTACTGAAGGTGTGCTGTCGTGAGATCTCTGATCCCTTGGCTTTCTTAATTAATCTGTCTTTCTCTACTGGCTGCTTCCCTGAAAAACTCAAATACACCATTGTTAAACCTGTCCTCAAAAAACAGGATCGACTTCAGATACAGAATTACCGCCCAATCTCTCTGGTATCAGTGTTGTCTAAGGTCTTTGAGAAGATTTTTCTCTTGCGACTTTCGGCCTTTCTTCATAGATGGAACGTATTAGACGACTCACAACACGGCTTTCGCCCTGGGAAGTCCACGGAGTCAGCTCTGTTTGATTTTACCAACGAGGTCCTCGAGGCTTTGGATGGGTTGCAGAAGACTATTGGCGTCTTCTGTGACCTATCCAAGGCCTTCGACTGTGTTGATCATGCCCTTTTGATTGAAAAACTGAGTTATTATGGAGTACGAGGGGTCCCGTTGCATTGGATCCAATCCTTTCTGAAAGGCTGAAAGCAGAGGGTGAGCATTACACACTCAGAGGGGCTATCATCTGGCTCAGAATGGCTTGAGACTAAGGTAGGGATCCCACAAGGTTGTATTCTCTCGCCGGTTATGTTCCTGTTGTACATTAATGACCTGAGTTGTAAAAACAGGCAGTCAAAACTATGCAAGTAAGCAGATGACATTTCCATCTTGGTTTCAGGTGGGTCAAAAGATTGTATTTTGTCAAATTTAGCTAGCACATTGACAGAGTGTTGTTATTGGTTTGAAGCAAACGGCCTCCTGCTAAACGCTACCAAGACCACCGCCATGAATTTCCGATTGTCTTCCCGCTCTGAGCAAGTAGTTTGTGAAATACCTCTAACTTCAGGCTCAAAACTTTCTATCTGCTCAGACACTAATTTTCTTGGAGTCGTTATAGACGAGACCCTATCATGGAAAACTCACATTCAGCAACTGCTAAAGAAATTGAGTTCTGCATCTTACGCAATAAACATCCTCAAAGGCACGTGCAGTTTTGAAGTCCTGATTGATGTCTATAGAGGATATTTCGAAAGCTTAGTGCGTTATGGAATTGCTTTTTGGGGCAGTTCACAAATGGTTGATAAGGTCTTCAAGTCTCAAAAGAACATCATCAGACGAATGTTCAGCTTGAGACGATCGCACCCATGTAGAGGGCTCTTCACGCAAAGTTGTATCCTTACTGTCCCTTCTATTTATATTCAATCTGTTCTCTCGTTAACTTTTAAAAACCTAAATTCCTTGACCAAACCAAACAATCAAACCCGATCCGAAAACCTTTTATTTTACTCCATCCACAAAACCACAAAACTTGAAAAGGGATCACTCTATATGGGAGTCAGGCTTTTTAACCATCTGCCAATAAAAATAAAACAGTGCAATAGCTTTAAACAATTTAAAAAAATGCTCAGAAAATACCTAGTGGAACATTCTTTTTATTCTGTAAAAGAATATTTGGAACTTTGCTCAGATTAAATTTTTTATTGATTGTTTAAACTTTATTAACTCTATTAGCTTTGAGATTGTTATATAGCTCTATTAGTTGATTATTTTAAGTTAGTATTAGTATTTGACAATGCATCATATTTGTAACAAGGGTTTACTGTTGTGTACAAATGAATATGTTAATAAAGAATGATGATGATGATGAGGTCACGATATTAACGTTAGCATAAAAAATAATAGCCGAGAATACTCCGAACATAGTAGAATAACTGCCTATTGTTGTCTCTTCACCTGCGCTAATGGGTACTAGCAACATCGGGTCTTTATCGATCGATAAAACCGGTTATTCAGCTGACTCATTGTTTGACGGCTGGCGCCCTAGCGCCCAGTGCGAGTTTGTCCGCGGCCAGCAGTTGTTGTTTGTTTACTAACCTCACATCGTGTCTTTGCTTTTACATCAACAGTTGGGTTTTTACTATGTGTTTTGGTAATATCGTGGTTGTATATATTGTGTAAATAGACTAGAATAAGTGTTGAATAGTGTATTACACATTGACTTGTATATATTGTGTAAATAGAATACCTGTAAATAATATTGTTGTTTATTATGGCCAACCCGGACGACGCAAATTTTGATGAATTTGTTCTCTTTGTTATGGATGCGTCATTTTCAACAGTAATTGACGTGGTTGAGGAAGATGAGCAAGAGGATATTATTTTACATAATGTAAGTGAAAGTGACGATAATTATAGTGACTCTGAACAAAATCAAATTCAGCCGTCAACTTCAGGTACACAAAACCATTCTTGGATTGATGTTACTGTCAATGATCCAGGTCCTAGTCACACAATACCTATTTATGATGTAAATATTGGACCAAACCTACCA
Source organism: Stictocephala bisonia (assembly GCA_035578905.1). NCBI lineage: Eukaryota > Metazoa > Arthropoda > Insecta > Hemiptera > Membracidae > Stictocephala > Stictocephala bisonia. Next base: position 6,549 of record JAQJVL010011050.1, read on the forward strand.
TCAACATTTAATGTAGATTCTACACCAATTGAATATTTTGAACTTTTCTTTCAATGATATAATTACTCACATTGTTCAAGAAACAAACATGTATGCAAATAAAAAAATACAACAACATGTGTCCCCACAATCCAGACTGTCAAGATGGAATAACATAAATTTACAAGATTTGAAAGCCTTCCTTGGTGTTATAATAAACATGGGCCTAATTCTGATGAATTCTATTGAGGAGTACTTTAGCACAAAACTAGAATCTCGTATTCTATTTTTCAGTAATGTATTTTCCAAAAATGAGTTCCTCAACATTTTTTGGCAACTTTATTTTACACATGATCAAGGACAGGGTGACGCTAGAGAAAAAGGTTTTCTAATACAGCCTATTGTTGATCATATTAATAGTTTGAGTAAATTATTTTATACTCCAAGTAGTAGGGTTGCTGTCGATGAAAGTACTATATCTTTCAAAGGCAAAGTAAGTTTTAGGATATATAATCCACAAAAACCAACAAAGTTTGGTATGAAGCTCTTTGTCATATCAGACTGTGCAAATGGTTATATATATGACTTCATTCCCTACTTTGGAAAACAAGAAATTATATCCAATTCAACACTTCTGAAAATTACACAGATAGTCAAATCTTTGTGTCAATCAGTTATTTTGAAGGATCCTAGCAAACCTACAACTGGCTCACATGTATATACTGATCGATACTACACTAGCCCTGAGCTAGCAAGGGAACTGCTTAGTTTAGGTTGTTTCCTTACAGGTACTGTTATGCCAACAAGAGTGGGAATGCCTCCTAACCTAAAAATGAAAACTAAAAAATTTAAAAAGGGGGAAGTCCTTGCTCAAAGAAAAGATAATACTCTGGTAGTTTCTTGGAGAGATAAAAGAACTGTACATATGCTAACTACGAACAATAAAGGTAGTAGGTCTGATATGACTGATGTA
>JAQJVL010011051.1:0-10152 GCA_035578905.1 Stictocephala bisonia
TTTAAGTTTGTCATTTCTGGTTTTAAGACATCGAGTAAGTTCATCAACGGGTGCAATGACACATTCGAGGAGGGGGTTATGATATTAGTGGCGCATTTTTTTCTTTTTAACAGTGCATTATTACATTATTGAAATATGGAAACTCAAATAGCTATTGAAAATCGATTATTTAAGAGGGTTCTAAACCCTTGCGCTGAGAAGCGTAAAAACTGCTTTGCGTGGTCCAAGATATTTACAGAGACTTTATTTACTGTCATAAATTTGTAAATTAAATATCTATTTAAAGATAAAGAATTTTTTTACTAGAATCGCTTTTAAGAATGTTAGAATTCTTCTTTATTCTAATTTTATAGGTTATTGAATGCACCCAATATTCAAATGAGTGCCAAAATAAAATTAGAGCTGTTATCGACCAAATAGCGATTTCACGGTCGGTCGCTAACAATGTCTTTATCAATAATAAATCATTATAAAATCAGTCAGTATACGTACAGTAAAATTTATTGCATATTCAAATTATGTACATCATCAACTTGATAATAACACTTGTCTGATTTTTTAACAATTTATACGTGCAGTTTACATTTGTCTCTCTACTCAAGGCTAATTGAGAGAAAAACTATAATATTTTCTTTACAATTATGAGTGTTACAATTATATGTGAAACATATATTTATACATATATATTATAGTACATTTTTTTAAAACTTCTTTAAATTAAAAACAATATAACAATAAATCAGATAACAATAATTATAAAAATGTTAAATAAGTAACATATCAAACAGTGTGATAAATGTAACATTGGACTCTTATATATACAACAAAATAACTCAATAAATTCTTTAGAATCAACAAAAACAACAAGAAACCAAATTTAAATCCTAAATTTTACAAATACAATTATACTAAAAAAATGAGTAACCCCAACGATAAGTGTAGTAATTATTATAGTTTTATTAGTGTTTATGTTAGTTGAAGTCTGTGTATATCTGAAACATAGGCATTCACTGAATAGTGTAACTTTTTAGTAAACACCAATCAGTGCTTATAAAAAGTTACTTCACTATATCGACAACAATAATTTTTTTTACTTACAAAAAGTTCTGAAACTTTGTATATTGATTTTTAATTAGCCTATCTACATTGTACATAAGTTACGCATATTTATTATCAGTAGATTTTATTTGGTGATTTTTTAAACATCGCCAGTTAATTTAAATGTGTAAAATAGTGTTACTTTTTTCATTCCAGAGACTATTAAAATAAATGAAAAGAATAACAATCGTAAAATTAAATAGGTTGACGTAGAAATAAATAAGGATATTTTATATATTATTTTTATTTTGCGTCCAGTGGTTATTGTGCAGTTTATGTCCAAATTTGTGTATCCATATTTTGAATCGTACAGTAGCAGATTGCTTGTAGGGTTGGATATTGTGACATTCCGAGTGGCCTCTATCCTGGGAACCGGTGATGCGGAAGTAATGGATGGGTCGCTGACCACCTGCCCTGCTTGTTTACAACCTTTGGGGCACAATGGCTTACGCATGAACGCCCCTTTACCTCTTCAATAGACTTCTAGAATCTTCTGGGTTGACGAGCCAGCTCTGTCATGGAACTTCGGACGCAGGGGAATTCAAGAAGCTTCTAGGTGGAGACCTGCAGGTGATATATACGGCCCGGATACCAGAGTCAGTCAGTCAGTGAGTCAGTCAGTCAGTCGGTCAGTCAGTCAGTCAGTCAGTGAGTCTAGAGTCTACAGCCCGGGTGTTTGCAGCGACAGTGAGCGAGTTCTACAGTGCGAGTGAAGTGTCCGAGTATAGTGAAGTGGTCTACGGAGAAGCTACCGGTGAGTGGTTCGTTGTGGGGATCAACGAAGGAGCAGTGCGGTACTTGTGGACGACTTCTGAAGGGACACTGAAGAAACTGTGAGTGAACTGTTAGCTTTGGACTGTAGGTAGTAGGGAATCTAGTAAAGTCATTTAGTAGTCAGTAATTGTAAATTTTAGTAGATAATCTAGGAAAGCCACTTTATAGATCTAGGAATTGTAATTAAAAGAAGAGAATTTAGTAAAGTCACTTTGTAATTAGTAATTGTAATTGATTGCCATTTATTGATGCCATCTAAGATTGTAAATATAAATTAGTTTAACTGTAATAGTAGGCCTAGTAGTAAATTGTACTTTTCTCAATAGTTAAAGTTAAGGAAATAATCCATTTAATTATAATAAGTTAATTTTATATATTCAATAAATTTAGTAATTGTTTAGTATAACGTGTTGCTTATTTGTAAAACCCACATAGCGATTAATTATTTATAAATTAGGACAAATTAAAAACGTCACACTGGTGTCAGAAGTGGGATTGATTTGTTGAGCAACACGTTTAAAATTTTTATTTATTGATAGTTATTGTTAAGCTGTTTATTGAATTCATTTACTGTAATTCTATATTGTTCAAACGTAGTTTTGTAAAAGAACGATGGCATCTAGTGGAGTTAAGTTATTAGACTTAAAAGTGGCTGATTTAAAGCGGGAGTTAGAAGAAAGGGACTTAGATCATACTGGAACAAAATCAGTTTTAGTAAGTAGACTTAAGCAGGCAATGCTAGAAGCAGGGGATGATCCAGAAACATTCCTTTTTGAAACTGAAGCTAGTTCACTTAAGTCTATGATTACCAGAAATGCAGAGAAATTACAAAGTGACTTAGAGAGAAATGCAGAGAAATTACAAAGTGACTTAGAGAGAAATGCAGAGAAATTACAAAGTGACTTAGAAAGAAATGCAGAGAAATTACAAAGTGACTTAAAAGGTGACTTAAAAGAAGTGAAAGATGACTTAACCGAAAAACTAAATAGTAATTGTAAAACTTTGAAGGAAGAGTTAGCTACAGAATTTAATTATAAAATTTGCCAAGTTGAAGACGAATTTAAAAAGCAATTAGATGACTGTTCGAACGAATTTAAAAAACAATTAGATTACTGTTCGAAGCAATTAGGTGATAGGATTAGGTTTTTAGAAGAAATGGTTCAGGGGAGGAAGGAGTCAATAACCTGCAACGAACCACCTGGGATCTCAGGAAGTGGACAGCAACCGCCCAGCCTTAAACCTCGGCCCAGTGTGTGTCCATCCGTAAATAACGCAAGTTTGCCAACCTTCGACGGAAAGATGTCCTGGGAAGATTTTATTACTTTGTTTGAGACTGCCGCTGCTGTCTACAATTGGCCATCATCAGCGAAGGCGTCCATGTTGTGCCTTTCACTTCGTGGAGAAGCTCTGAGCGTACTGCAAACCGTTCCACCTGCTGAGCGACAGAATTACGAAGATTTGATTAGACGGTTGGAAATGCGGTTCGGACATAAACACATGGAACTGGTCTACAGATCTCAGCTCAGGAGTCGTCACCAGAAGTCCAATGAGAGTCTTCAAGAATTCGAAGCTGACATCGCACGATTAGTGAGGGGCGCTTATCCCACAGTGGACGAAACTGTCTACGAGAGCCTATCCATTGAAAGGTTCCTCGATGGACTGCGGGATGCTGAGACGCAGCAGGCTGTAAAGTTGGCCCGGCCTAACACGTTAAACGAGGCCCTGACGCAAGCCTTAGAGTTTGAGGCCGTAAAGCAATCCGTCCGGGGCCAGGCACGTCTGCGAGGAGTCTACGCAGAGGAAGAAGAACCTATGAAGATAGAAGACATCGTAAGAAAAGTGCTTGATGCCCTGAGGGACCGGAAGAAGGAGATTCGCTGTTGGGGGTGTGGAGAGTTAGGCCATCCCCGAAGTAAATGCCCGAGTAAAGCCTCTCGGGGGCAGAGGCAGGAAAACTAAAAAGGGTTGATGGGAAGGGGCAACTGTCAACCCAGCAACTTGAGGCCCCAGCTAAGAGCATCATCGTAGCATCTTTGTCAGGTCAGACCAACAGCCTTTACATAGACGGATTGGTAAACGGGGAGCCCAGAAGCCTTTTGCTGGACACTGGTGCAACGATGACGATATTGAATGAAGATATTTGTCCTTCCTCAATGAAAATAACTCCGACGACCTGGACAGTGAAGACTGCGACTGGGGACTTTGCCAGCGTCCGCGGGGAGACAGTTGCCACCTTCTGCATCGGGGGTGCATGTCTTGAGCATCGCGCTCTTGTAGCTGACATTGAGGAGGACGTCATACTCGGCATGGACATGATGACGAAACTTGGCTTATAGTTAGACCTCAGGAAAGGAGTGACGACCATTGGGGGAGAGGAAGTTGCTCTTCAGCATAGGAAGAATTTATCTTCTTGGGTGCGCTTGTTGAAGGACGCCACTCTGCCACCTCGAACTCAGAAGATCGTTAGAGCAGAAATGGACAAGACTATTCCGGAAGGCCAGAACTTAATGCTGGAACCAGTTATAAACGACGAGGAACTTGGACGTGGGGTACTTGTAGCGAAAACACTGTTCAAATCTTCTAAGGAAGTTCCAGTCTGTATAATGAATTTGAATGACCATCCTGTTGCATTGAAACAAGGTAGGCTCCTAGGTAAATGTTCTTCGGTTTCTTCTGTTTCACGAGCTGATAGGAATATCTTTTCAGACCATAAAAACCTTCCAGAAGACATAGCGGAGTTTGTAAGAGATGCATGCAGGGGAATGACATTGGATCAAACGAAGCAAGTCGCTAGGCTAATAACAGAGTATCAAGATGTGTTTGAAACTGCTACGGGGCCAAAAGGTAGGACAACTGTGGTTCAACATAAAATTGATGTTGGAGACGCTAGACCAATCCGTCAAATACCTAGGAGACTACCCTAGGCGAAGAGAGAAGAGGCAGAGCGAAAAATAAAAGAAATGGAGCAAGATGGAGTGATTGAGCCCTCCAGCAGCCCATGGACTTCGCCGGTAGTACTAGTAAAGAAGAGGGATGGGACTTCCAGGTTCTGCGTGGATTACCGACTACTGAACAATGCTACGAAGAAAGACAGTTATCCCTTGCCCCGGATTGACGACACTCTGGATGCTCTCGGAGGCTGTAAGTTCTTCTCGACCCTGGACTTGAAGAGCGGATACTGGCAGGTGGAGATAGCTCCGGAGGACAAAGAGAAAACAGCGTTTTCCATAGGGAATGGAAACGGACTTTGGCAGTTCACGGTGATGCCTTTTGGACTCTGCAATGCTCCAGCTACCTTCGAGAGACTCATGGAAAATGTGCTACGGGGACTGACTTGGGAAACTTGTCTAGTGTATCTGGACGACATCATAGTCCTAGGGAAGACGTTTAACGACCATCTTCAGAATCTGGAGAAAGTTTTTAAGAGGCTTCGTTCTTCCAACCTGAAGTTAAACCTAAAAAAATGTAATCTTTTCAAGAATAAGGTTAACTATCTTGGACATGTAGTGTCGTCCGAAGGAGTGTCTGTGGACCCGGAGAAGATTAGCACCGTGAAGGAGTGGCCTGTCCCACGTAACAAACATGAGGTGAGGAGTTTTCTTGGACTGTGCACCTACTACCGCCGCTTCGTGAAGGGATATGCTGATATTGCTAAGCCACTGACCAAGCTCACCGAAGAACAACGTAAGTTTGAGTGGACTCCGGAGGCTAGTGAGGCTTTTGAGACACTTAAAACTTCTCTTTGCAGCGCTCCAATCTTAGGGTTCCCACGGTTCGGAGAGAAGTTCATTGTGGACACGGACGCCAGCGATGTGGGTATAGGGGCAGTTCTCTCCCAAGTTCAGGACGACCATGAAGCTGTAATAGCTTACTTCAGCAGAACGCTATCCAAAGCAGAGAGGAATTATTGCGTCACCAGAAGAGAGCTACTTGCAGTCGTGAAGTCATTAGAGCATTTTCACAAGTACCTCTATGGACAGCCTTTCCATTTAAGGACCGACCATTCTGCCCTGACTTGGCTAATGAACTTCAAGAACCTGGAGGGACAGACAGCTCGATGGGTGCAGCGTCTTCAAGAATATAACTTCACCTCTGAACACCGACGAGGGAGAAACCATTCCAATGCCGACGCCCTGTCTCGCCGACCTTGCCCAGAGGGTTGTAAGCACTGCTCCAAGGTAGAGGAAAGGAATTCGTCCGTGGAAGTGCGTTGTGTCTCTTTGGAGCCAGCTAGTGGATGGGAGCCGAAGGAACTCCGGAAAGAACAACTTGAGGATAGTGAGGTTGGACCACTGCTGCGGGAGAAGGAATCGGGGGCTCGTCCTAGCTGGGAGGACATTGCAGCTAGGAACCATGTGTATAAGAGCTACTGGGCACAGTGGGACTCAATAAAGGTTAAGAACGGAGTGCTTATAAGAATCTGGGAGGCCCCTAATGGTAGGAAGCAGATTGAACAGATTGTGCTCCCCAGAAGTAAAAGAAAGGAAGTGCTGGAGGAGATCCACAATGGAGCATCTGGTGGGCACTTAGGTGTCAACAGAATGGTGGACAAGCTACGTCAGCGGTTCTACTGGTTGAACTTGAGGGCTGATGTAGAGAAGTGGTGCCGCCAATATGATGTCTGTACTGGAAGCCGAGGGCCACAAACAAGAAGTCGAGGCAGAATGCAACAGTACAACGTTGGGGCACCCTTCGAGAGGATCGCCATCGACATCGCCGGTCCATTTCCCATGTCAGATGCAGGAAATAAATATCTCCTGGTTCTCATGGACTACTTTACGAAATGGCCAGAAGTATACGCCATACCAAATCAAGAAGCCGCAACAGTAGCTGGGTGCTTGGTGAACGAATTCATCTGTCGGTATGGAGTGCCACGTGAGCTGCACAGTGACCAAGGGACGAACTTCGGATCCCTGTTGATGAAGGAGGTGCTTCAGCGTCTCGGAGTGCACAAGACACGGGCAACTGCACTTCATCCGCAATCTGATGGGATGGTCGAGAGATACATAAAGACACTCGTTGGACACCTCAGGAAAGTTGTGTCTACCAATCAGCGGGATTGGGATCGGAAGGTGCCCATTTTCCTCCTGGCGTACAGATCTTCGGTCCACGATACTACGGGTTTCTCCCCAGCGAGGATGATCTTCGGAAGGGAGCTGCGGCTGCCTAGTGACCTCATGTTCGGCCTGCCACCTGACGCAAAGCAGCCCGCAACGGACTACGCCTGCGAGCTCATCGACCACCTACACGACACTCACGAGTTCGCTCGTCAGCACCTAAAAATGGCCAGTGACAAAATGAAAGCTCGCTACGACCGGCAAGCCAATTCCACTGGATTCCAGGTGAACGACCTGGTGTGGCTCTACAGTCCCATCCGGAAGAAGGGGAGATGCCCGAAATTTCAACAGGATTGGCAAGGACCTTATCGGGTAGTGACACGAATCAACGATGTGGTCTACAGGATTCAAAGACACCTAAGAGGCAAGATGCTTGTGGTCCACCTTGATCGCCTAGCACCGTACCATGGAGCGGAAGCTGATCGGGACGATCAGCCTTAAGGAGGGGGCAGTGTGACATTCCGAGTGGCCTCTATCCTGGGAACCGGTGATGCGGAAGTAATGGATGGGTCGCTGACCACCTGCCCTGCTTGTTTACAACCTTTGGGGCACAATGGCTTACGCATGAACGCCCCTTTACCTCTTCAATAGACTTCTAGAATCTTCTGGGTTGACGAGCCAGCTCTGTCATGGAACTTCGGACGCAGGGGAATTCAAGAAGCTTCTAGATGGAGACCTGCAGGTGATATATACGGCCCGGATACCAGAGTCAGTCAGTCAGTGAGTCAGTCAGTCAGTCGGTCAGTCAGTCAGTCAGTCAGTGAGTCTAGAGTCTACAGCCCGGGTGTTTGCAGCGACAGTGAGCGAGTTCTACAGTGCGAGTGAAGTGTCCGAGTATAGTGAAGTGGTCTACGGAGAAGCTACCGGTGAGTGGTTCGTTGTGGGGATCAACGAAGGAGCAGTGCGGTACTTGTGGACGACTTCTGAAGGGACACTGAAGAAACTGTGAGTGAACTGTTAGCTTTGGACTGTAGGTAGTAGGGAATCTAGTAAAGTCATTTAGTAGTCAGTAATTGTAAATAATAGTAGGAAATCTAGTAGAGTCACTTTATAGTTAGTAATTAATTGTAAATTTTAGTAGATAATCTAGGAAAGCCACTTTATAGATCTAGGAATTGTAATTAAAAGAAGAGAATTTAGTAAAGTCACTTTGTAATTAGTAATTGTAATTGATTGCCATTTATTGATGCCATCTAAGATTGTAAATATAAATTAGTTTAACTGTAATAGTAGGCCTAGTAGTAAATTGTACTTTTCTCAATAGTTAAAGTTAAGGAATTAATCCATTTAATTATAATAAGTTAATTTTATATATTCAATAAATTTAGTAATTGTTTAGTATAACGTGTTGCTTATTTGTAAAACCCACATAGCGATTAATTATTTATAAATTAGGACAAATTAAAAACGTCACAATATTTTTGTTTGTAGGTAAGGTCAGGTTGGTTATGTCGGGAGGCCATTTCTGATTTTATTTACCGTGATCGATATAAATAAGTATATAAAATAGTTCATATACTTAAATAAAAACAATTCACAAACTAAAAAATAGCACTTATTTCAGTTTATTTGAAAAAAGTGTGATATAAACATTGAAGTGTCTGACTAAATAAACATTATAAACAATAAACCGAATGTTTATATGACAACACAAACAGGTCCAACGTCACAGGCAATCTAGGATAAAGGGTTTTATGGGTAAAAAAAACATATTTACCCCGATTTATAAGTACCTGGGTATTTCACATCACTAACCACACATACACGTACAGTGGTGATGACCCTCCCAACCACACATACACGTACAGTGGTATTTACCCACCCGTCCGCCCATACACGTACAGTGGTATTGACCCACCCGTCCGCCCATACACGTACAGTGGTATCTACCCACCCGTCCGCCCATACACGTACAGTGGTATTGACCCACCCGCCCACCCATACACGGTCAGTGGTATTGATAGCCCATCCATTCCATAGCTTTCTATATTTATGTGTAGTCTTCTTCATACTCTCCCAGAGCTACATAGGATCTCCTCAACATTGTAATAAGATATATTCATTTTTACATACATCATTAATGAAGATATGATATATGTAATATGACAGTTGAATTGACCCACCCTCCCACCCATACACGTACAGTGGTATTGACCCACCCACCCACCCATACACGTACAGTGGTATTGACCCACCCGCCTACCCATTCACGAACAGTAGTATTGACCCACCCTCCCACCCATAACTATACAGTGGTATTGACCCACCCGCCCACCCATACACGTACAGTGGTATTGACCCATCTGCCTACCCATTCACGAACGGTAGTATCAATACCAATGTTCGTGTATGGGCGGATTAATGAAGATATGATATATGTAATATGACAGTTGAATTGACCCACCCTCCCACCCATATACGTACAGTGGTATTGACCCACCCGCCCACCCATACACGTACAGTGGTATTGACCCACCCGCCTACCCATTCACGAACAGTAGTATTGACCCACCCACCCGCCCATACACATACAGTGTATGTACAAATAGCACTGTATGTGTTTGGGCGGGCGGGTGGGTAAATACCACTGTATGTGTATGGGCGGGCGGGTGGGTAGATACCACTGTACGTGTATGGGTGGACGGGTGGGTCAATACCACTGTACGTGTATGGGCGGACGGGTGGGTAAATACCTCTGTACGTGTATGGGCGAGCGGGTGGGTCAATACCACTGTACGTATATGGGCGGGCAGGTGGGATATATCTTAAAACTCTACTACTAGTGTATTGTTCTTATTTTTAGTCATACCTCTCATAATATGGCATAATCTTATGGGACAGTCTAGTTGAAAGCTATAAGAAATTTTAATTGTAAAAAAGAGCACTGATTATGATAGCACTGTACGTGTATGGGTATGTGGGTAGGTCAATACCACTGTACGTGTATGGGTGTGTTTGAATACTAATGTATAGTGTGGTTGAATACTAATGTTCGTGAATGGGTGGGGGTTGGGTGAATACTAATGTACCAATACACGTACAGTATTGAATAAAAATATAGGGATTTTGGTCCTATAATCCTGTACAGTGGTATTGTTTTATTGTACAGTGGTATTAGTGAATGGGTGGGCGGGTAGGTGAATACCACTGTACGTGTATGGGT
>JAQJVL010011052.1:0-10148 GCA_035578905.1 Stictocephala bisonia
TTTGGCCATCTATGAGTTTCAAAATTGCGATCTTTGAGTTTAAATTTTGCGATCTTTGAGTTTCAATCTTGCGATCTTTGAGTTTCAATCTTGAGATATTTGAGTTTCTATTATGCGATCTTTGTGTATTTATCTTGCGATCTTTGAGTTTCAGGCTTGCGATTTTTTAGTTTCAATCCTGCCATCTTTGAGTTTCAATCTTGCGATCTTTGAGTTTCAATCTTGCGATCTTTGAATTTCAATCTTGCGATTTTTGAGTTTAAATCTTGCAATCTTTGAGTTTCAATCTTGCGATCTTTGAGTTTAATTCTTGCGATCTTTGAGTTTCGATCTTGCGATCTTTGAGTTTCAATCTTGCGATCTTTAATTTTCAATCTTGCCATCTTTGAGTTTCAATCTTGCGATCTTTGAGTTTTAATCTTGCGATCTTTGAGTTTCAATCTTGCAATCTTTGAGTATTAATCTTGCTATCTTTGAGTTTTAATCTTGCGATCTTTGAGTATCAATCTTGCGATCTTTGAGTTTCAATATTGAGATATTTGAGTTTCAATCATGCGATCTTTGTGTATCAATCTTGCGATCTTTGAGTTTCAGTCTTGCGATCTTTGAGTTTCAATCTTGCGATCTTTGAGTTTCAATTTTGCCATCTTTGAGTTTCAAAATTGCGATCTTTGAGTTTCAATCTTGCGATCTTTGAGTTTCAATCTTGCGATCTTTGAGTTTCAGGCTTGCGATTTTTTAGTTTCAATCTTGCGATCTTTGAGTTTTAATCTTGCGATCTTTTAGTTTCAATCTGGCGATCTTTGAATTTCAATCTTGCGATTTTTGAGTTTAAATCTTGCAATCATTGAGTTTCAATCTTGCGATCTTTGAGTTTAATTCTTGCGATCTTTGAGCTTCAATCTTGCGTACTTTGAGTTTTGATCTTGCGATCTTTGAGTTTCAATCTTGCGATCTTTAAGTTTCAATCTTGCCATCTTTGAGTTTCAATCTTGCGATCTTTGAGTTTAAATCTTGCAATCTTTGAGTTTTAATCTTGCTATCTTTGAGTTTTAATCTTGCGATCTTTGAGTTTCAATTTTGCGATCTTTGAGTATCAATCTTGCGATCTTTGAGTTTCAATCTTGAGATATTTGAGTTTCAATCATGCGATCTTTGTGTATCAATCTTGCGATCTTTGAGTTTCAGTCTTGCGATCTTTGAGTTTCAATCTTGCGATCTTTGAGTTTCAATTTTGCCATCTTTGAGTTTCAAAATTGCGATCTTTGAGTTTTAATCTTGCGATCTTTGAGTTTCAATCTTGCGATCTTTGAGTTTCAATCTTGAGATATTTGACTTTAAATCTTGCAATCTTTGAGTGTCAATCTTGCGATCTTTGAGTTTAATTCTTGCGATCTTTGAGTTTCAAACTTGCGATCTTTGAGTTTCGATCTTGCGATCTTTGAGTTTCAATCTTGCGATCTTTAAGTTTCAATCTTGCCATCTTTGAGTTTCAATCTTGCGATCATTGAGTTTTAATCTTGCGATCTTTGAGTTTCAATCTTGCAATCTTTGAGTTTTAATCTTGCTATCTTTGAGTTTAATCCTGTGATCTTTGAATTTCAATCTTGCGATCTTTGAGTTTTAATCTTGCAATCTTTGAGTTTCAATCATGCAATCTTTGAGTTTCAATTTTGCCATCTTTGAGTTTCAAAATTGCGATCTTTGAGATTCAGTCTTGCCATCTTTGAGTTTTAATCTTGCAATCTTTGAGTTTCAATCTTGCTATTTTTGAGTTTTAATCTTGCGATCTTTGAGATTCAAACTTGTAATCTTTGAGTTTCATTCATGCGATCTTTGAGTTTCAATCTTGCGATCTTTGAGTTTTAATCTTGCTATCTTTGAGTTTCAACCTTGCGATCTTTGAATTTCAATGTTGCGATCTTTGAGTTTCAAACTTGTGATCTTTGATTTTCAATCTTGCCATCTTTGAGTTTCAATCTTGCGTTCTTTGAGTTTTAATCTTGCAATCTTTGAGTATATATCTTGCGATCTTTGAGTTTCAATCTTGCTATCTTTGAGTTTCAATCTTGTGATCTTTGAATTTTAATCTTGCAATTGTTGAGTTTCAATCTAGCGATCTTTGAGTTTCAATCATGCGATTTTTGAGTTTCAATCTTGCTATCTTTGAGTTTCAATCTTGCGATCTTTGAGTTTCAATCTTGCGATCTTTGAGTTTTATTCTTGTATTATTTTAATTTCAATCATGCGAACTTTGTGTATCAATCTTGCGATCTTTGAGTTTTAGTCTTGTGATTTTCAAGTTTCAATCTTGCCATCTTTGAGTTTCAATTTTGCGATCTTGGAGTTTCAATCTTGCGATCTTTGAATTGCAATCTTGCGATCTTTGAGTTTCAATCTTGCAATCTTTGAGTTTCAATCTTGCGATCTTTGAGTTTAATTCTTGCGATCTTTGAGATTTAATCTTGCGATCTTTGAGTATCAATTTTGCGATCTTTGAGTTTCAATCTTGCTATCTTTGAGTTTCAATCTTGTGATCTTTGAATATCAATCTTGCGATTGTTGAGTTTCAATCTTGCGATCATTGAGTTTCAATCATGCTATCTTTGAGTTTCAATCTTGCTATCTTTGAGTTTCAATCTTGCGATCTTTGAGTTTCAATCTTGCGATCTTTGAGTTTCAATCTTGTGATCTTTGAGTTTCAATCTTGTGATCCTAGAATTTCAATCTTGCGATTGTTGAGTTTTAATCTTGCGATCTTTGAGTTTCAATCATGCGATCTTTGAGTTTCAATCTTGCGATCTTTGAGTTTCAATCTTGCGATCTTTGAGTTTTAATCTTGCGATCTTTGAGTTTCAATCTTGCGATCTTTGAGTTTTAAGCTTGCGATCTTTGAGTTTCAATCTTGCAAACTTTGAGTTTCAATCTTGAGATATTTGAGTTTATATCATGCGATCTTAGTGTATCAATCTTGCGATCTTTGAGTTTCAGTCTTGCGATCTTTGAGTTTCAATCTTGCGATCTTTTAATTTCAATTTTGCCATCTATGAGTTTCAAAATTGCGATCTTTGAGTTTAAATCTTGCGATCTTTGAGTTTCAATCTTGCGATCTTTGAGTTTCAATCTTGAGATATTTGAGTTTCTATTATGCGATCTTTGTGTATCTATCTTGCGATCTTTGAGTTTCAGTCTTGCGATTTTTTAGTTTCAATCCTGCCATCTTTGAGTTTCAATCTTGCGATCTTTGAGTTTCAATCTTGCGATCTTTGAATTTCAATCTTGCAATTTTTGAGTTTAAATCTTGCAATCTTTGAGTTTCAATCTTGCGATCTTTGAGTTTAATTCTTGCGATCTTTGAGTTTTAATCTTGCGATCTTTGAGTTTCGATCTTGCGATCTTTGAGTTTCAATCTTGCGATCTTTAATTTTCAATCTTGCCATCTTTGAGTTTCAATCTTGCGATCTTTGAGTTTTATTCTTGCGATCTTTGAGTTTCAATCTTGCAATCTTTGAGTATTAATCTTGCTATCTTTGAGTTTTAATCTTGCGATCTTTGAGTATCAATCTTGCGATCTTTGAGTTTCAATCTTGAGATATTTGAGTTTCAATCATGCGATCTTTGTGTATCAATCTTGCGATCTTTGAGTTTCAGTCTTGCGATCTTTGAGTTTCAATCTTGCGATCTTTGAGTTTCAATTTTGCCATCTTTGAGTTTCAAAATTGCGATCTTTGAGTTTCAATCTTGCGATCTTTGAGTTTCAATCTTGCGATCTTTGAGTTTCAATCTTGATATATTTTAGTTTCAATTATGCGATCTTTGTGTATCAATCTTGCGATCTTTGAGTTTCAGGCTTGCGATTTTTTAGTTTCAATCTTGCCATCTTTGAGTTTTAATCTTGCGATCTTTGAGTTTCAATCTGGCGATCTTTGAATTTCAATCTTGCGATTTTTTAGTTTAAATCTTGCAATCTTTGAGTTTCAATCTTGCGATCTTTGAGTTTAATTCTTGCGATCTTTGAGTTTCAATCTTGTGATCTTTGAATATCAATCTTGCGATTGTTGAGTTTCAATCTTGCGATCATTAAGTTTCAATCATGCGATCTTTAAGTTTCAATCTTGCTATCTTTGAGTTTCAATCTTGCGATCTTTGAGTTTCAATCTTGCGATCTTTGAGTTTCAATCTTGTGATCTTTGAGTTTCAATCTTGTGATCCTAGAATTTCAATCTTGCGATTGTTGAGTTTCAATCTTGCGATCTTTGAGTTTCAATCTTGCCATCTTTGAGTTTTAATCTTGCGATCTTTGAGTTTTAATCTTGCGATCTTTGAGTTTCAATCTTGCGATCTTTGAATTTCAATCTTGCGATCTTTGAGTTTAATTCTTGCGATCTTTGGTTTTAATGTTGCGATCATTGAGTTTCGATCTTGCGATCTTTGAGTTTCAATCTTGCGATTTTTAAGTTTCAATCTTGCCATCTTTGAGTTTCAATCTTGCGATCTTTGAGTTTAATCCTGTGATCTTTGAATTTCAATCTTGCGATCTTTGACTT
Source organism: Stictocephala bisonia (assembly GCA_035578905.1). NCBI lineage: Eukaryota > Metazoa > Arthropoda > Insecta > Hemiptera > Membracidae > Stictocephala > Stictocephala bisonia. The sequence continues at coordinate 4,548 of JAQJVL010011052.1, forward strand.
TCAATCTTGCGATCTTTGAGTTTAATTCTTGCGATCTTTGAGTTTTAATGTTGCGATCATTGAGTTTCGATCTTGCGATCTTTGAGTTTCAATCTTGCGATTTTTAAGTTTCAATCTTGCCATCTTTGAGTTTCAATCTTGCGATCTTTGAGTTTAATCCTGTGATCTTTGAATTTCAATCTTGCGATCTTTGAGTTTTAATCTTGCGATCTTTGAGTTTCAATCATGCAATCTTTGAATTTCAATCTTGCGATTTTTGAGTTTAAATCTTGCAATGTGTGAGTTTCAATCTTGCGATCTTTGAGTTTAATTCTTGCGATCTTTGAGTTTCAATCTTTCGATCTTTGAGTTTAATTCTTGCGATCTTTGAGTTTCAATCTTGCGATCTTTGAGTTTCAATCTTGCGATCTTTGAGTTTCAATCTTGCGATCTTTGAGTTTCAATCTTGCCATCTTTGAGTTTCAATCTTGCGATCTTTGAGTTTTAATCTTGCGATCTATGAGTTTCAATTTTGTGATCTTTGAGTTTCAATCTTGCCATCTTTGAGTTTCAATCTTGAGATATTTGAGTTTCAATCATGCGATCTTTGTGTATCAATCTTGCGATCTTTGAGTTTCAGTCTTGCGATCTTTGAGTTTCAATCTTGCGATCTTTGAGTTTTAATTTTGCCATCTTTGAGTTTCAAAATTGCGATCTTTGAGTATCAATCTTGCGATCTTAGAGTTTTAAGCTTGCGATTTTTTAGTTTCTATCTTGCCATCTTTTAGTTTCAATCTTGCGATCTTTGAGTTTCAATCTTGCGATCTTTGAATTTGAATCTTGCGATTTTTGAGTTTAAATCTCCAATCTTTGAGTTTCAATCTTGCGATCTTTCAGTTTAATTCTTGCAATCTTTGAGTTTCAATCTTGCGATCTTTGAGTTTCGATCTTGCGATCTTTGAGTTTCAATCTTGCGATCTTTAAGTTTCAATCTTGCCATCTTTGAGTTTCAATCTTGCGATCTTTGAGTTTTAATCTTGCAATATTTGAGTTTCAATCTTGCAATCTTTGAGTTTTAATCTTGCTATCTTTGAGTTTAATCCTGTGATCTTTGAATTTCAATCTTGCGATCTTTGAGTTTTAATCTTGCGATCTTTGAGTTTCAATCATGCGATCTTTGAGTTTCAATCTTGCTATCTTTGAGTTTTAATTTTGCTATCTTTGAGTTTCAAAATTGCGATCTTTGAGTTTCAATCTTGCCATCTTTGAGTTTCAATCTTGCAATCTTTGAGTTTAAATCTTGCCATTTTTTAGTTTTAATCTTGCGATCTTTGAGTTTCAATCTTGCCATCTTTGTTTCCATCAGATTCCAAAATAACACTTTAATAATCCCATTAAATGTTTATAGCTCACTTATAGCCACTGGAGTAACATGATGCCAACTTGAAAACTAGATCTGACTTTTGATTTTAACTTTTTTAAGAGTTTCCAAAAATACTAATAAAACGAGTAATAAGGATTGACATGTTACCTGTTTGACTGTAGCGCCGGCTTGTTGGAGCATGTCTGCAACGTCACTCCAAGCCTGCAGTACTTGAGGACAGAGGCCAGGACAGTAGTTCTCCTTTGGAATTCCCACTGTTAGACCGTATAGGTTGACTGTCTCTCCCAGCACTACTGAAGGCAGACTCTCAGTTACCGTTGTAGAGTCTTGAGGATCATAGCCTGATATTATATCTGTATAACGGTGAAACAATGTAAAACAAATAGAATTTACTTTAAAACAATTTACATATAATATCATTTTAAAACTATAAGTAAAGTTACAACTAATTGTTTAATAGAAGTAGTGTTTTTAGCTACGCTTCATCAACTGTCTATTATTACATGTTCACAAATGCTTAATGACAACATTCTTGCCATCTTAGAGTTTCAATCTTGCAATCTTTGAGATTCAATCTTGCGATCTTTGAGTTTCAATCTTGCCATCTTTGAGTTACAATCTTGCGATCTTTGAGTTTCAATCTTGTAATCTTTGCGTTTTAAGCTTGCGATTTTTGAGTTTCAATCTTGCGATCCTTAAGTTTCAATCTTGCTATTTGAGTTTCAATCTTGCGATCTTTGAGTTTCAATCTTGCGATCTTTGAGTTTTAAGCTTGCGATCTTTGAGTTTCAATCTTGCGATCTTTGAGTTTCAATCTTGTGATCTTTGAGTTTCAATCTTGCGATCTTTGAGTTTAAATCTTGCCATCTTTGAGTTAAGATCGCAAGATTGAAATTCAAAGATCACAGGATTGAACTCAAAGATAGCAAGATTAAAACTCAAAGATCACAAGATTGAAACTCAAAGATCGCATGAATGAAACTCAAAGATTACAAGTTTGAAACTCAAAGATCGCAAGATTGAAACTCAAAGATCGCAAGATTGAAACTCAAAGATGGCAAGATTGAAACTCAAAGATCGCAAAATTGAAACTCATAGATCGCAAGATTAAAACTCAAAGATCGTAAGATTGAACCTCAAAGATGGCAAGATTAAAACTCAAAGATCGCAAGATTGAAACTCGAAGATTGCAAGATTGAAACTCAAAGATCGCAGGATTAAAACTCAAAGATCGCAAGATTAAAACTCAAAGATGGCAAGAATTAAACTAATGTCCTGGCCTCTGTCCTCAAGTACTGCAGGCTTGGAGTGACGTTGCAGACATGCTCCAACAAGCCGGCGCTACAGTCAAACAGATAACATGTCAATCCTTATTACTCGTTTTATTAGTATTTTTTGGAACTCTTAAAAAATTTAAAATCAAAAGTCAGATCTAGTTTTCAAGTTGGCATCATGTTTCTCCAGTGGCTATAAGTGAGCTATTCACATTTAATGGGATTATTAAGGTGTTATTTTGGAATCTGATGGAAACAAAGATGGCAAGATTGAAACTCAAAGATCGCAAGATTAAAACTCAATAATGGCAAGATTTAAAATCAAAGATTGCAAGATTGAAACACAAATATCTCAAGAATGAAACTCAAAGATCGCAAGATTGAAACTCAAAGATCGCAAAATTGAAACTCAAAGATCGCAATTTTGAAACTCAAAGATGGCAAAATTGAAACTCAAAGATCGCAAGATTGAAACTCAAAGATCGCAAGACTGAAACTCATAGATCGCAAGATTGATACACAAAGATCTCATAATTGAAACTCAAATATCTCAAGATTAAAACTTAAAGATGGCAAGATTGAAACTCAAAGATCGCAAAATTGAAACTTAAAGATCGCAAGATTAAAACTCAAAGATCGCAAGATTGAAACTCAAAGATGGCAAGATTGAAACTCAAAGATCGCAAGATTGAAACTCACAGATCGCAAGATTGAAACTCAAAGATCGCAAGATTTAAACTCATAGATCGTAAGAATTAAACTCAAAGATCGCAAGATTGAAACTCAAAGATTGCAAGATTAAAACTCAAAGATCGCAAGATTAAAATTCAAAGATCGCAAGATTGAAACTCAAAGATCGCAAAATTGAAACTCAAAGATGGCTAGATTGAAACTCGAAAATCACAAGACTGAAACTCAAAGATCGCAAGATTGATACTCAAAGTTCGCATGATTGAAACTCATAGATCGTAAGAATTAAACTCAAAGATCGCAAGATTGAAACTCAAAGATTGCAAGATTAAAACTCAAAGATCGCAAGATTGAAATTCAAAGATCGCAAGATTGAAACTCAAAGATCGCAAAATTGAAACTCAAAGATGGCTAGATTGAAACTCGAAAATCACAAGACTGAAACTCAAAGATCGCAAGATTAATACACAAAGTTCGCATGATTGAAATTAAAATATCTCAAGATTAAATCTCAAAGATCGCAAGATTGAAACTCAAAGATCGCAAGATTAAAACTCAAAGATGGCAAGATTGAAACTCAAAGGTAGCAAGATTGAAACTCAAATATCGCATGATTGAAACTCAAAGATCGCAAGATTGAAACTCAACAATCGCAAGATTGAAATTCAAAGATCACAAGATTAAAACTCAAAGATAGCAAGATTGAAACTCAAAGATCACAAGATTAATACTCAAAGATCGCAAGATTAAAACTCAAAGATCGCAAGATTGAAACTCAAAGATGGCAAGATTGAAACTCAATGATCACAAGTTTAAAACTCTAAGATCGCAAGATTGAAATTCAAAGATCGCAAGGTTGAAACTCAAAGATAGCAAGATTGAAACTCAAAGATCGCAAGATTGAAACTCAAAGATCGCATGAATGAAACTCAAAGATTACAAGTTTGAAACTCAAAGATCGCAAGATTGAAACTCAAAGATCGCAAGATTGAAACTCAAAGATGGCAAGATTGAAATTAAAAGATCGCAAGATTGAAACTCAAAAATGGCAAGATTGAAACTCAAAGATTGCAAGATTGAAACTCAAAGATGGCAAGACTGAAACTCAAAGATCGCAATTTTGAAACTCTTAGATGGCAAAATTGAAACTCAAAGATCGCAAGATTAAAACTCAAAGATGGCAAGATTGAAACTCAAAGATCGCAATTTTGAAACAAAGAGATGGCAAGATTAAAACTCAAAGATAACAAGATTGAACCTCAAAGATGGCAAGATTGAAACTCAAAGATCGCAAGATTGAAACTCAAAGATCGCAAGATTGAAACTCAAAGATCGCAAGATTGAAACTCAAAGATCGCAAGAATTAAAGTCAAAGATCGCAAGATTGAAACTCAAAGATTGCAAGATTGAAACTCAAAGATCGCAGGATTAAAACTCAAAGATCGCAAGATTGAAACTCAAAGATGGCAAGATTGAAACTTAAAGATCACAAGATTGAAATTCAAAGATCGCAAGATCGAAACTCAAAGTTCGTAAGATTGAAACTGAAAGATCGCAAGAATTAAACTCAAAGATCGCAAGATTGAAACTTAAAGATTGCAAGATTTAAACTCAAAGATCGCAAGATTGAAATTCAAAGATCGCAAGATTGAAACTCAAAGATCACAAGATTGAAACTCAAAGATGGCAAGATTGAAACTCAAAAAACGCAAGCCTGAAACTCAAAGATCGCAAGATTGATACACAAAGATCGCATGATTGAAACTCAAATATCTCAAGATGGAAACTCAAAGATCGCAAGATTGAAACTCAAAGATCGCAAGATTGAAACTCAAAGATCGCAATTTTGAAACTCAAAGATGGCAAAATTGAAACTCAAAGATCGCAAGATTGAAACTCAAAGATCGCAAGACTGAAACTCAAAGATCGCAAGATTGATACACAAAGATCGCATGATTGAAACTCAAATATCTCAAGATTGAAACTCAAAGATCGCAAGATTGAAACTCAAAAATCGCAAAATTGAAACTCAAAGATCGCAAGATTAAAACTCAAAGATCGCAAGATTGAAGCAATATTGAAACTCAAAGATCGCAAGATTGAAACTCAAAGATGGCAAGATTGAAACTCAAAGATCGCAATTTTGAATTTCAAAGATGGCAAGATTAAAACTAAAATAGCAGGATTGAAACTCAAAGATCACATGATTGAAACTCATATATCGCAAGATTGAAACTCAAAGATCGCAAGATTGAAACTCAGAGATAGCTAGAT
>JAQJVL010011053.1:0-10150 GCA_035578905.1 Stictocephala bisonia
TATCTTACGCGATCTAAATTAAAAGGCCGAGAAAAGATTTCTATCTTAGCCAAAAGGCCGAAAAGTGATCTTGAATCTCAGCCAAAAGGCCGAGATGCGATCTATGACAAAATGCCCGTTTTGCGATCTTAAGTAAAAGGCCGAGAAGAGACTTTTATTACATCCAAAAGGCCGAAAAGCGATCTTGCATGTCAGCCAAAAGGCTGAGATGCGATCTATGCCAAAAGGCAAGATGCGGTCCTTGCTAAAAGGCCCGTTAAGAGATCTTAAGTAAAAGGACAAAAAGAGATTTTTTTTCTTAGCAAAAAGGCCAAGAAGAGATCTTGCATCTATGCCATAAGGCTAATATGCGGTCTTTTCTAAAAGGCCGTTATGTGAGATTAGTCAGAAGTCCGAGTTGCGATCTTAAGATAAAGGCCAAAAAGAGATTTTTTATATCAGCCATAAGGCCAAGAGGCGACTCCAAATCTTAGCCACAAGGCCGAGATGCTATCTATGACTAAAGGCCCAGATGAAGTCCTTGTTAAAATGCCCGTTATGCGATCTTAATTAAAAGGCCGAGAAGAGATTTTTATCTCAGAAAAAAAGCCGAAAATCGATCTTGAATGTCAGCAAATAGGCTAAGAAGCGATCTCGCATCTGAGACAAAAGGCCGAGAAGAGATCTCGCATCTGAGACAAAAGGCCGAGAAGAGATCTCGCATCTCAGACAAAAGGCCGAGATGCGGTCCTGGCTAAAATGCCCGCATACGCGCTTAAGTAAAAGGCCGAGAAGAGATTTTTTTAGCCAAAAGGCCGAAAATGACATTTCATGTTAGCTAATAGGCTAAGAAGCGATCTCGCATCTCTGTCAAAAGGCCAAGAAGAGATCTAGCATTTCAGCCAAAAGGCCGAGATGCGATCTATGACAAAAGGCCTGTTTTGCGATCTTAAGTAAAAGGCCGAAAAGAGATTTTAATCTCACTCAAACGGCCGAAAAGCGATATTGCATGTCAGCATATAGGCTAAGAAGCGATCTCCCATCTGAGCCAAAAGGCCGAGAAGATATCACGCATCTTAGCCAAAATGCTGAGATGCGATCTATGCCAAAATGCTAATAAGCGGTCTTTGCAAAAAGGCCCGTTAAGTGAGCTAAGATGGACGTCCGAGATGCGGTCTTAAGAAATAGGCCAAAAAGAGATTTGTTATATCAGCCAAAAGGGCGAGAGGCGACTCCTAATCTTAGCCATAACACCGAAAAGCTGCGATCTTAAGTAAAAGGCCGAAAAGAGATTTTTATCTTAGCCAACAGGCCGAAAAGCGATCTAGCATGTCAGCCAATAGGTTAAGAAGCAATCTCCCTTTGGAGCCAAAATGCCGAGAACAGATCTTGTATCTCAGCCAAAAGGCCAAGATAAGATCTATGACAAAAAGCCAAGATGCTCTCCTTGCTAAATTGCTCAATGCCGAGAACAGATCTTGTATCTCAGCCAAAAGGCCAAGATAAGATCTATGACAAAAGGCCAAGATGCTCTCCTTGCTAAATTGCCCGTTATGCGATCTTAAGTAAAAGGCCGAAAAGAGAATTTTATCTTAGCCAACAGGCCGAAAAGCGATCTAGCATGTCACCCAATAAGCTAAGATGAGATCTAGTATCTCAGCTAAAAGGCCGAGATGCGATTAAGACAAAAGGCCATGGTATGGTCCTTGCTTAAAAGACTGTTTGTGATCTTAAGTAAAAGGCCAACGCGATTTTTATCTCAGCCAAAAGGCCAAGAATCGACTTTAATCTTAGCCAAAAGGCCGATAAATGATCTAGAATCTCAGCCAAAAGACCGAGATGCGATCTATGACATAAGGCCCGATATGCAATCTATGACATAAGGCCCGATATGCGATCTTAAGTAAAAGGCCGAGAAGAGATTTTTATCTTAGCCAAAAGGCGGAAAAGCGATCTTGTATGGCAGCAAATAGGCTAAGAAGCATTCTCGAATCTGAGCCAAAAGGCCGAGAAGAGATTTTTAATCTCAGCTAATAGGCCGAGATGCGATATATGACAAAAGGCCATGGTGTGATCCTTGCTTATAGGCCCGTTATGTGATCATAAGTAAAAGGACAAAGCGATTTTTATTTCAGCCAAAAGGCCGAGATGCAATTTTTATTTTAGCCAAAAGGCCGAGAAGCGATCACGAATCTTAGCCAAAATGCCGAGAAGCGATCACTAATCTTAGCCAAAAGGCTGAGATGCGATCTGTGCAAAAAAAGGCTGATAGGTGATCTAAGCTAACGGGCAATGATGCGCTCTTGGTGAAGAGGCCGAGATGTGCTCTTAGCCAAAAGACCGAATAGAGATCTGAGCTAAAAGGCTGACAAGCGATGTTTACGTTAGCCAAAAGGCCAAGAAACGCCTTTTTACCTTAGCTAAAAGCCGAGAAGCAATTTTGGATCTTATCTTACGCGATCTAAATTAAAAGGCCGAGAAAAGATTTCTATCTTAGCCAAAAGGCCGAAAAGTGATCTTGAATCTCAGCCAAAAGGCCGAGATGCGATCTATGACAAAATGCCCGTTTTGCGATCTTAAGTAAAAGGCCGAGAAGAGACTTTTATTATATCCAAAAGGCCGAAAAGCGATCTTGCATGTCAGCCAAAAGGCCGAGATGCGATCTATGCCAAAAGGCAAGATGCGGTCCTTGCTAAAAGGCCCGTTAAGAGATCTTAAGTAAAAGGTCAAAAAGAGATTTTTTTCTTAGCAAAAAGGCCAAGAAGAGATCTTGCATCTATGCCATAAGGCTAATATGCGGTCTTTTCTAAAAGGCCGTTATGTGAGATTAGTCAGAAGTCCGAGTTGCGATCTTAAGATAAAGGCCAAAAAGAGATTTGTTATATCAGCCAAAAGGCCAAGAGGCGACTCCAAATCTTAGCCACAAGGCCGAGATGCTATCTATGACTAAAGGCCCAGATGAAGTCCTTGTTAAAATGCCCGTTATGCGATCTTAATTAAAAGGCCGAGAAGAGAATTTTATCTCAGACAAAAAGCCGAAAAATCGATCTTGAATGTCAGCAAATAGGCTAAGAAGCGATCTCGCATCTGAGACAAAAGGCCGAGAAGAGATCTCGCATCTGAGACAAAAGGCCGAGAAGAGATCTCGCATCTCAGACAAAAGGCCGAGATGCGGTCCTGGCTAAAATGCCCGCATACGCGCTTAAGTAAAAGGCCGAGAAGAGATTTTTTTTAGCCAAAAGGCCGAAAATGACATTTCATGTTAGCTAATAGGCTAAGAAGCGATCTCGCATCTCTGTCAAAAGGCCAAGAAGAGATCTAGCATTTCAGCCAAAAGGCCGAGATGCGATCTATGACAAAAGGCCTGTTTTGCGATCTTAAGTAAAAGGCCGAAAAGAGATTTTAATCTCACTCAAACGGCCGAAAAGCGATATTGCATGTCAGCATATAGGCTAAGAAGCGATCTCCCATCTGAGCCAAAAGGCCGAGAAGATATCACGCATCTTAGCCAAAATGCTGAGATGCGATCTATGCCAAAATGCTAATAAGTGGTCTTTGCAAAAAGGCCCGTTAAGTGAGCTTAGCCGGACGTCCGAGATGCGGTCTTAAGAAATAGGCCAAAAAGAGATTTGTTATATCAGCCAAAAGGGCGAGAGGCGACTCCTAATCTTAGCCATAACACCGAAAAGCTGCGATCTTAAGTAAAAGGCCGAAAAGAGATTTTTATCTTAGCCAACAGGCCGAAAAGCGATCTAGCATGTCAGCCAATAGGTTAAGAAGCAATCTCCCTTTAGAGCCAAAATGCCGAGAACAGATCTTGTATCTCAGCCAAAAGGCCAAGATAAGATCTATGACAAAAGGCCAAGATGCTCTCCTTGCTAAATTGCCTGTTATGCGATCTTAAGTAAAAGGCAGAAAAGAGAATTTTATCTTAGCCAACAGGCCGAAAAGTGATCTAGCATGTCAACCAATAAGCTAAGATGAGATCTAGTATCTCAGCTAAAAGGCCGAGATCGATTAAGACAAAAGGCCATGGTATGGTCCTTGCTTAAAAGACTGTTTGTGATCTTAAGTAAAAGGCCAACGCGATTTTTATCTCAGCCAAAAGGCCAAGAATCGACTTTAATCTTAGCCAAAAGGCCGTTAAATGATCTAGAATCTCAGCCAAAAGACCGAGATGCGATCTATGACATAAGGCCCGATATGCAATCTATGACATAAGGCCCGATATGCGATCTAAAGTAAAAGGCCGAGAAGAGATTTTTATCTTAGCCAAAAGGCGGAAAAGCGATCTTGTATGGCAGCAAATAGTCTAAGAAGCATTCTCGAATCTGAGCCAAAAGGCCGAGAAGAGATTTTTAATCTCAGCTAATAGGCCGAGATGCGATATATGACAAAAGGCCATGGTGTGATCCTTGCTTATAGGCCCGTTATGTGATCATAAGTAAAAGGACAAAGCGAATTTTATTTCAGCCAAAAGCCTGAGATGCAATTTTTATTTTAGCCAAAAGGCCGAGAAGCGATCACGAATCTTAGCCAAAATGCCGAGAAGCGATCACTAATCTTAGCCAAAAGGCTGAGATGCGATCTGTGCAAAAAAAGGCTGATAGGTGATCTAAGCTAACGGGCAATGATGCGCTCTTGGTGAAGAGGCCGAGATGTGCTCTTAGCCAAAAGACCGAATAGAGATCTGAGCTAAAAGGCTGACAAGCGATGTTTACGTTAGCCAAAAGGCCAAGAAACGCCTTTTTACCTTAGCTAAAAGCCGAGAAGCAGTTTTGGATCTTATCTTACGCGATCTAAATTAAAAGGCCGAGAAAAGATTTCTATCTTAGCCAAAAGGCCATAAAGTGATTTTGAATCTCAGCCAAAAGGCCGAGATGCGATCTATGACAAAATGCCCGTTTTGCGATCTTAAGTAAAAGGCCGAGAAGAGACTTTTATTATATCCAAAAGGCCGAAAAGCGATCTTGCATGTCAGCCAAAAGGCTGAGATGCGATCTATGCCAAAAGGGAAGATGCGGTCCTTGCTAAAAGGCCCGTTAAGAGATCTTAAGTAAAAGGTCAAAAAGAGATTTTTTTCTTAGCAAAAAGGCCAAGAAGAGAACTTGCATCCATGCCATAAGGCTATTATGCGGTCTTTTTTAAAAGGCCGTTATGTGAGATTAGTCAGAAGTCCGAGTTGCGATCTTAAGATAAAGGCCAAAAAGAGATTTTTTATATCAGCCAAAAGGCCAAGAGGCGACTCCAAATCTTAGCCACAAGGCCGAGATGCTATCTATGACTAAAGGCCCAGATGAAGTCCTTGTTAAAATGCCCGTTATGCGATCTTAATTAAAAGGCCGAGAAGAGATTTTTATCTCAGACAAAAAGCCGAAAATCGATCTTGAATGTCAGCAAATAGGCTAAGAAGCGATCTCGCATCTGAGACAAAAGGCCGAGAAGAGATCTCGCATCTGAGACAAAAGGCCGAGAAGAGATCTCGCATCTCAGACAAAAGGCCGAGATGCGGTCCTGGCTAAAATGCCCGCATACGCGCTTAAGTAAAAGGCCGAGAAGAGATTTTTTTTAGCCATAAGGCCGAAAATGACATTTCATGTTAGCTAATAGGCTAAGAAGCGATCTCGCATCTCTGTCAAAAGGCCAAGAAGAGATCTAGCATTTCAGCCAAAAGGCCGAGATGCGATCTATGACAAAAGGCCTGTTTTGCGATCTTAAGTAAAAGGCCGAAAAGAGATTTTAATCTCACTCAAACGGCCGAAAAGCGATATTGCATGTCAGCATATAGGCTAAGAAGCGATCTCCCATCTGAGCCAAAAGGCCGAGAAGATATCACGCATCTTAGCCAAAATGCTGAGATGCGATCTATGCCAAAATGCTAATAAGCGGTCTTTGCAAAAAGGCCCGTTAAGTGAGCTTAGCCGGACGTCCGAGATGCGGTCTTAAGAAATAGGCCAAAAAGAGATTTGTTATATCAGCCAAAAGGGCGAGAGGCGACTCCTAATCTTAGCCATAACACCGAAAAGCTGCGATCTTAAGTAAAAGGCCGAAAAGAGATTTTTATCTTAGCCAACAGGCCGAAAAGCGATCTAGCATGTCAGCCAATAGGTTAAGAAGCAATCTCCCTTCGGAGCCAAAATGCCGAGAACAGATCTTGTATCTCAGCCAAAAGGCCATGATAAGATCTATGACAAAAGGCCAAGATGCTCTCCTTGCTAAATTGCCTGTTATGCGATCTTAAGTAAAAGGCAGAAAAGAGAATTTTATCTTAGCCAACAGGCCGAAAAGCGATCTAGCATGTCACCCAATAAGCTAAGATGAGATCTAGTATCTCAGCTAAAAGGCCGAGATCGATTAAGACAAAAGGCCATGGTATGGTCCTTGCTTAAAAGACTGTTTGTGATCTTAAGTAAAAGGCCAACGCGATTTTTATCTCAGCCAAAAGGCCAAGAATCGACTTTAATCTTAGCCAAAAGGCCGATAAATGATCTAGAATCTCAGCCAAAAGACCGAGATGCGATCTATGACATAAGGCCCGATATGCGATCTATGACATAAGGCCCGATATGCGATCTTAAGTAAAAGGCCGAGAAGAGATTTTTATCTTAGCCAAAAGGCGGAAAAGCGATCTTGTATGGCAGCAAATAGGCTAAGAAGCATTCTCGAATCTGAGCCAAAAGGCCGAGAAGAGATTTTTAATCTCAGCTAATAGGCCGAGATGCGATATATGACAAAAGGCCATGGTGTGATCCTTGCTTATAGGCCCGTTATGTGATCATAAGTAAAAGGACAAAGCGATTTTTATTTCAGCCAAAAGGCCGAGATGCAATTTTTATTTTAGCCAAAAGGCCGAGAAGCGATCACGAATCTTAGCCAAAATGCCGAGAAGCGATCACTAATCTTAGCCAAAAGGCTGAGATGCGATCTGTGCAAAAAAAAGGCTGATAGGTGATCTAAGCTAACGGGCAATGATGCGCTCTTGGTGAAGAGGCCGAGATGTGCTCTTAGCCAAAAGACCGAATAGAGATCTGAGCTAAAAGGCTGACAAGCGATGTTTACGTTAGCCAAAAGGCCAAGAAACGCCTTTTTACCTTAGCTAAAAGCCGAGAAGCAGTTTTGGATCTTATCTTACGCGATCTAAATTAAAAGGCCGAGAAAAGATTTCTATCTTAGCCAAAAGGCCATAAAGTGATCTTGAATCTCAGCCAAAAGGCCGAGATGCGATCTATGACAAAATGCCCGTTTTGCGATCTTAAGTAAAAGGCCGAGAAGAGACTTTTATTATATCCAAAAGGCCGAAAAGCGATCTTGCATGTCAGCCAAAAGGCTGAGATGCGATCTATGCCAAAAGGGAAGATGCGGTCCTTGCTAAAAGGCCCGTTAAGAGATCTTAAGTAAAAGGTCAAAAAGAGATTTTTTTCTTAGCAAAAAGGCCAAGAAGAGAACTTGCATCTATGCCATAAGGCTAATATGCGGTCTTTTCTAAAAGGCCGTTATGTGAGATTAGTCAGAAGTCCGAGTTGCGATCTTAAGATAAAGGCCAAAAAGAGATTTTTTATATCAGCCAAAAGGCCAAGAGGCGACTCCAAATCTTAGCCACAAGGCCGAGATGCTATCTATGACTAAAGGCCCAGATGAAGTCCTTGTTAAAATGCCCGTTATGCGATCTTAATTAAAAGGCCGAGAAGAGATTTTTATCTCAGACAAAAAGCCGAAAATCGATCTTGAATGTCAGCAAATAGGCTAAGAAGCGATCTCGCATCTGAGACAAAAGGCCGAGAATAGATCTCGCATCTGAGACAAAAGGCCGAGAAGAGATCTCGCATCTCAGACAAAAGGCCGAGATGCGGTCCTGGCTAAAATGCCCGCATACGCGCTTAAGTAAAAGGCCGAGAAGAGATTTTTTTAGCCAAAAGGCCGAAAATGACATTTCATGTTAGCTAATAGGCTAAGAAGCGATCTCGCATCTCTGTCAAAAGGCCAAGAAGAGATCTAGCATTTCAGCCAAAAGGCCGAGATGCGATCTATGACAAAAGGCCTGTTTTGCGATCTTAAGTAAAAGGCCGAAAAGAGATTTTAATCTCACTCAAACGGCCGAAAAGCGATATTGCATGTCAGCATATAGGCTAAGAAGCGATCTCCCATCTGAGCCAAAAGGCCGAGAAGATATCACGCATCTTAGCCAAAATGCTGAGATGCGATCTATGCCAAAATGCTAATAAGTGGTCTTTGCAAAAAGGCCCGTTAAGTGAGCTTAGCCGGACGTCCGAGATGCGGTCTTAAGAAATAGGCCAAAAAGAGATTTGTTATATCAGCCAAAAGGGCGAGAGGCGACTCCTAATCTTAGCCATAACACCGAAAAGCTGCGATCTTAAGTAAAAGGCCGAAAAGAGATTTTTATCTTAGCCAACAGGCCGAAAAGCGATCTAGCATGTCAGCCAATAGGTTAAGAAGCAATCTCCCTTTGGAGCCAAAATGCCGAGAACAGATCTTGTATCTCAGCCAAAAGGCCAAGATAAGATCTATGACAAAAGGCCAAGATGCTCTCCTTGCTAAATTGCCTGTTATGCGATCTTAAGTAAAAGGCAGAAAAGAGAATTTTATCTTAGCCAACAGGCCGAAAAGTGATCTAGCATGTCAACCAATAAGCTAAGATGAGATCTAGTATCTCAGCTAAAAGGCCGAGATCGATTAAGACAAAAGGCCATGGTATGGTCCTTGCTTAAAAGACTGTTTGTGATCTTAAGTAAAAGGACAACGCGATTTTCATCTCAGCCAAAAGGCCAAGAATCGACTTTAATCTTAGCCAAAAGGCCGTTAAATGATCTAGAATCTCAGCCAAAAGACCGAAGTAGTGTAAATATGACAGTTTTAGCCTCACTTTTTTTTGGGTTTTCCAAGGTGGCGGCGGTCACGTGACCGGATCCAAGATGGCGGCGCAGTGTTGCCAACCCCCCACCCCCTCCCCCACAAAATTACCCTCATTTCCCTCATATTTCCCACACATTACCCTCATTTCCCTCACATTTCCCTCACATTTCCCACACATTACCCTCATTTCCCTCACATTTCCCTCACATTACCCTCTTTCCCCCCACATTACCCACATTTCCCCTCAAATTACCCTCAAATTACCATCAAATTCCCACGTTATACTATATAAAATACAATAAAATACCCTTTTTTTGTCCAATATGGCGACCGGATCCAATATGGCGTCTTTTCCCGCCCGCGCCAACTCACACCCCGTGGGAAAATTCCCTTCCCAAAATTCCCTCATTTCATATATACACTATAACAATCGCCGACCGTAGCGCCCCTGGTGGCAATACCTAGCGACCGTAGCGCCCCTGGTGGCAATACCTAGCGACCGTAGCGCCCCTGGTGGCAATGCCGACCGATCGCAGCGCCCCAAGCAGCAATACCTAGCGACCGTAGCGCCCCTGGCGGCAATGCCGACCGATCGCAGCGCCCCTGGCGGCAATACCGATCGCAGCACCCCCGGTGGCAACGTCGGCTGACGCATGCGCATCCAGGTTAACTCTCACACACCTACTTTTAGCCTACATATTGAAATTAATTCTAAACCTAATTCTACCTAGCTCCCCCATATAACACCTACTTATCTAAGTTTCCCTCAACCCCCCCATATCACCACCATATACAAACCTTTCTCTTGAAGCTTAGATTATACCTTAAGACTCGTCATCTTACAACAATCACTCAAACACATATGAACTATACTTAATATTACTTAATTGAAATCTTCAAATATATCTAAATCAGTAATTTTAACAGAGTACTCAATTCCACACATGTTTAATTCACCTTCACGTTTCTTTGTAACCAGTTCATTCAAACTCACAGGACATTCTTGGAAGGGTATTCTGCTACAGTCGTTAGACTGGAGGTTGGTAAAGTTTATTTAGAGTTTATAATGGTCTACTTATACTAAGTGATGATCCAAACTGTCTTATTATTAGGACGAGGCCTCCGGCCCATACACTTCAGGCACTGCCCCAAGCACCTCGGTCGCTGCTAATGACGTGTTGTACATAGACCTGGAGGACGCCTTTGGCTACCTTCTTTTCATCCATATCGTGATTTAGAACCGAGTAGCACTTTGCTCTCAAGCCAATTATTTCTTTAGCAGGTTTTTGTAATTTACTTC
>JAQJVL010011054.1:0-10143 GCA_035578905.1 Stictocephala bisonia
ACAAATTTGAAAACTATTTTGGTCTATTAAAATATTTCTCGAGAAATAACGGAAAAAACTACTATCGCGGCGGATCGGAAAAACTACTACGCGATCATTATATACAACAACTATTAATCACAAAAACAGAATTCACCTATATTCCCGCCGGAGTGACGGCCGGCAGGCCGTCACGGAGCCCAAACGCTCGAATTTAACGCAAATTACCAATTTTTGTTGAGGAAATAGACAATTAGGATAAGTTGGGATATGTTTGGTTATGTCAGTAAAAAATGCATTTTTCGAGCTGACAAAAAAATTTACTACAAAACCAGTTATGTATTTGTGTTCAGCATAAAAAAACACGAGAAATGGAAAAAAGTTTTTTGTCAAAAAATTACGATTTTTAAAAAAGTTGGTTTTTTCATTATTAGATAAAAAAATAGTTTTTCGATTTTTCGGTAAAAAACGAGGTTTCCGCGGATGAAATCAAACTCCTCAAGAGATATAAACTCATTTTTCATCACTTTTTTAACATGAAATTGTATTTTCAGAGGTGGCAAGAAAGTGCATAACTACCCGTGTATGGGTGGGCGGATGGGTAATTACCAATGTACGTGTATGGGTGGGCGGCTGGGTCATTACCACTGTACGTGTATGGGTGGGCGGATGGGTTATTAACACTGTACGTGTATGAGTGGGCGGATGGGTCATTACCACTGTACGTGTATGGATGGGCGGATGGGTCATTACCACTGTACGAGTATGGGTGGGCGGATGGGGCATTACAACTGTACGTGTAAGGGTGGGCGGATGGGTCATTACCACTGTACGTGTATGTGTGGGCTGGTGAGTCGATATTACTGTACGTATATGGGTGGGCTTGTGGGTTATTACCAATGTACGTGTATGGGTGGGCGGATGGGTCATTACCACTGTACGTGTATGAGTGGGCGGATGGGTCATTACCACCGTACGTGTATGGGTGGGCGGATTGGTCATTACCACTGTACGTGTATGGGTGGGCGGATGGGTCATTACCATTGTACGTGTATGGGTGGGTGGATGGGTCATTAACACACTACGTGTATGGGTGGGCGGATGGTTCATTACCGCTGTACGTGTATGGGTGGGCTGTTGAGTCATTACCAATGTACGTGTATGAGTGGGCTGGTGAGTCGATATTACTGTACGTATATGGGTGGGCTTGTGTGCCATTACCACTGTACGTGTATGGGTGGGTGGATGGGTCATTACCACTGTACGTGTATGGGTGGGCGGATGGGTCATTACCACTGTACGTGTATGGATGGGTCTTTACCACTGTACGTGTATGGGTGGGTGGTTGGGTCACTACCACTGTACGTGTATGGGTGGGCGGGTTATTTTTGAGTTATTGCAAAAGCAAGGAAGGCGGCTCCTGACTGCACAATCTTGTGCATTAAAAGAAAAACAACATTATTTGTTCACGTGTGTTACTAAATAATTGCATATAAATAATTGTTGTTGATTAGATGTTAATATATATTTATATACGTGTTGTTTTATATCATAACATTTTGTACGTAGTTTTTAAGGATATAAGAACTGGTTTAGCAAAAGTGCTGCACAAACAGGCTCTTGTGAATTTTCCTAGACGTAAGAAGAACTTAAAGGATTGCATGGCCCGTATCAAGCTGAGCTTGTGGAAATGATTTCTTCTTAGTGTCCTATTCAAGACTAAAGAGATAGTGTACAAAATATCAACTCTTTGCCTGTATGGAAAGTTGGAAAATTAGCGATGGGTGAGTTAGTCAGTCAGCCAGGGCTTTGCCTTTTATATAGATTATAAGAAACTGAATTTTCAAACAGTTGTAGTCCCCAGTTAGTTCAAGTTGTTGAAATTTTATTACATTTTTTAATAATTTAAGTGATAATTCAGATGTAAAAAATTTTCTTTCATGATGTCTATTAACGTGTGAATTTATTGGTATCAGTAAGATAAAAGGTAAAATGTTTGTTATGTTAATTTTAAAACGTATTAAACAATTACCTAATAATTTGTAAAACATATTTTTTTCTTAATTGATATCGTACAGAGTATAATTTTAATTTTCATAAAAACTTTTTGAGATACTCGAAAAACACGTTAAGTAAACAAAATTTTTAATTACTATATAAAACTTCAAATACGAAGTAGATAGATTCTTATTTAGTTTTCATGCAACGTACTTGATTTATGCCATTCTTTAAATCACTAATAGTACAACTTCAAGTGATCTACTTTGTTACTCTTTCATAACTAAGTGACTATCAGTACTATCCTAAGGGGGCAAGTATTTGTATGATCACAGTCTCTATGCTGGTAAAGTTCTTGTACTTCAGACAGTTATGGTGGAGAAAGAGGTATGAATAACGTTACATTTCTTCAGGCTACCGCGGCACAGAACGAATGTACCTAACTAGTCTAGTCAACAGATCACCAACGTTCAGTTCTAATTTGAATATGTGACCCACCAACCCACCCTTACAAGTTCAGTGGTATTGATCTACTAACCCTCTTACACAGTCAGAATGGTGTTCGGGCCATTACTCCCAAATAGTTAGAATACAATGGTTTTTAATTATCATATTCATATAAAATAACATACACACCAGAAGCACTTGGCTAGACACCCACGTCTGGACCCCACTAATACAATACCACTGTACGTGTGTGTCAGTGGTTGGTTCAAAAATACTGTACTAGTATATGAGCCGAAGGTGAGTCAATACCGTACGGTGTGAAGGTAGGTAAATATTATTGAGATTGCTTGTATAGGTGGGTGGGTAAACATCTCTGTACACGTATCAGTGAGTGGGTCAATATCATTGTACGTGTGTGGGGGATGGGTTCATACTCTACGAGTATGGGTGGGTGGGTGAGTCAACAATACTTTACGTTGGTCAATTATGTTGTACGTGCATTGGTGTTTGGGTACACATCACTGTACATGTATTTGAGAGTGGGTCGGCCAATACGGTACCACAGTACGTACAGAGAACGGTTAGGTCAATACCGTTGTATGTGTGAGTAGTGAGTATAAAGTTTTGTGGCTGAACAGTTGACAAAAATGGATGGGCTGCTTGGATTAAAATCTAATACAATTTTAACTTACTACTAAATTAACACTCACTTTTCTTTACAACGAATTCTGACATCACTCTCGTTAATCCTAAACTAAAAAAAAAAAAAAAAAAAAAAAAAAAAAACTTTTTAAGTTGGTGGAAAATAAATTTATATAATGTTATTAAGACTAAGATTACTAACAAGTGTTTCACTCAATACATCAACCTGTTTCTCTTTACGTAAACTTTTAACAGATATAAACATTTACAATATACAGCTATAGAAAACAAACTAAGAATTTTAGTTTTTACATAATAATTAGCAAATAATTACCCCAAGTTATTCCAAAAATGATGATTAATGCTATTTTTTTAATTTAATAAATGTCACTTTCAAATCATGGGGGACTTCAATAATTAACTACGAATAGCTTTGCAAGAAAAAATATGTAAAGTAGCTCTCACCTCAATTTCCAGATTACTCTTCATTTGTCATTCATTCCACAGACCTGTCACACCTCTTGAATTGGAAAAACTCACCTCTAACGAAGCATTTCTTCGCAAAAGTAAATACTTCCTAAGTGATCTTATATTTTTGAGCATCAAGCAGAGACTCAAACGTTTATATATCAACACGTTCAAATTATGTAACGTTGGTAAAATAGAAAAATTGTTGTTTTATTTTTCAAAAGTATAGATATATAATAGGTACAAATTATTTCAATATTTTTATAAGAATTTTACGTATGTTGATGGTTCTAACGAACCATTTAGTTTTTAAGTGAATTTAATAGCTATAAATAACTCAGTTTTACAAATGTTAAATGTAACTGAAAATTTGATGTTACATTATTTGTGTTTAATGTAGAATTATATTCTAATAATACTATTAATTACAAGTATCACATACGAAGTATAGTCAAAAAGTTCCCGGAATTTGTTGAAATATGTTTATTGGAAAAAGATAAATCTCACAAACCTATATTCCTTCAAAATACTCTTCTCCTACAGCAATAAACTTGTCCCTACGATCATACAGACGGTCAAATCACTTTTGACACTTATTTTTTTAAATGTATTTCAATACTTTTATAGCATTTATTATGACAGCTTTAGCACCTGCAAATCGATTTCCTTTTGTTGATGTTTTTACCGTGTCAACAGTAAGAAATAGGCCGGCATAAGGGCAAGCGAATATGGAGGATGTTCTAACGCAGTGCTTGACTATGTAGTTACGTACTAACAAGAATCGATGTGCAGAGGTATCGTCATGCAGCAAAATCCAATTGTTTTCTGCTCATTTTTTAGGCCGTTTCTTCCCAATAGCATCCCGTAAGCGCCTAACAAATTTTGTGTTGATAAATTTACCTTATATGTGATATCATCAATTGTTATTATTCAGTATGCATCGACAGTTTTCGGAACTCGCTCAATGTTATCATCTGTGGTTGCAGTCGAAGGGCGTTCACTACAAAATTCATCTTTAATGTTTATGCGACCTTCACGAAAACGTCTGTGTCTTTCGTAAAATTTGCTTTTCTTCATCGCTTTGGTTCCGTATGTTTGAATTGACATTTTAAGTGTCCCAGAAGATGACTTTTGAAGTAAAAACCAAATTTAATGTTTTTTAGCTGTTCATTAAATAAATTTTCAAAACGTGACAATTTAAACACGAAAACACACGAAAAATGCTCTCCACGGAGGAACAATGGTGGCTCACGCTACCAATGTAATGTGTACTTGTATGGGTGGGCGGGTGGGTCAATACCAATGTACGTCTATGGGTGGGCAGGTGGGTCAATACCAGTGTACTTGTATGGGCGGGCGGGTGGGTCAATACCAGTGTATTTGTATGGGTGGGCAGGTAGGTCAATAACACTGTACGTGTATGGGTGGGTGGGTTGGTCAATACCAGTGTACTTGTATGGGTCATTATAACGTACGTGTATGGGTGAACAAATTTATTTTTCAAGACTTATGATGACCTCACAAGAGTCAATATTTTATGTATTTCGGCTTGAAAATGATTACATAAAGTAGTCGAAACCGGTCAAAAACCCACCTGCCCATCCAAACACGCTTAATGGTATTGACCCAATCGCCTACCCAAACACGCACAGTGGTATTGGCCCACCCGCCCACCCATACACATACAGTAGTATTGACCCACCCACCCACCCATACACGCACAGTAGTATTGACCCACCCGCACGCCCATACACACGTACAGTGGTATTGACCCACCCGGCCGCCCATAGACACGTACCCCCCGCCCACCCATACACACGTTCAATGTTACTGGCCCACCCGCCCGCCCATACACACGTTCAATGGTATTGACCCACCCGCCCGTCCATTCACCCACTAACCCGCCCATACACACTTACAATGGTATTGATACTCACGCTACCAATATTCCTTCTCCAGGAGTAGTACTAACTGATAGACGACGAAATTCCCACCGGCAACCACGCTATGTGTCTCTGGACATTGATTCTGGGAACTTTTTGACTGTACCTCGTATTGATTTAATGTGTATTTTCAGCAAATAAAATAATTAATTTATTATTTTGCTAATATCCTGTATATAAACTTGATAATTTGTTTTAAAACTTTATTTTACACTGACTAATGGATGGCAACATATTTTTTTTTAGTAAAAACAAATCCTTTAGTACAGGTGAGTTGCATTGAGATTAAAGCACTTATCTTGTTACAAATTCCAGAAGTAGGTGTTATCGGATTACTGAAGTGTCTAAACGAAAAGCTATCTGGAAATTGAAGTGAAAGCTACTTTACTTGTTTATCATGCAAATCTCTTCATAGTTTTATTCTAGCTTTCATATCCCCATTATTAGCTCGAATCTGTAAACTTACTGAAATGTCAAAGGATTATAAAATGTATTTTAGTTCAAACTTGTAGTATATTCTACAAGCTCTGTTGTAAACCTGTTGTACTATGATTTATTTCATTTTAATATATATTGCTATCGAAAGAAAATTATTACTTACAAACTTTTGTAAATTGTTTCAATAGTATTTTCACTTTCACTATTATTGTACACATAAAATATATATCATTGTACAGTTATATTATTGTACAATAATCGTGAATATTTATAAACTAGTGGACACCGCTGCACGCTTGTTGTGCCAACCCCGTCACCCACTGCGCTCACATGCCTTCTGCCTCAGCATGTGACTACTGACTCTAAGTAATAGTAGATTAACTGTATAACGTAACTTCACATTACTGTATAACATGTATTTACAGTATTTTACTCACAATAACTGCGTTGCTTTTTATTTATTATTATAAACACCAAACTGAGCCCATTTAAAACGTGTTCATTTCATTATTATTATTATTTTTTTTAACAGCCAAGGATTAAACTCTTAGTGAATCAAGAGGATAATGTCAAACACAAAAATATTTATTTACAAAACAGCTGTTAATAATTTACTAAAATCAACTCGATGTTATCTTTATGAACAATCTTTTAGGGTAATGTATGCTCCTTTATATTTTATAGAGGAGGGGGGGTTTAAATTGACATCAAAATAGGAACAAAAATACTGAACCTAGTGGCAAACCTTGAAAAAGTAACAACTTATAATAAGTACTTATGAAATATATATATATTATTAAGTTAATTTGGATTATTGAGCTATCAGATCTTATCATAACAATATTAATTAAAATAATTTATTTAACATACAACATGTCCAAAATGTCTTTAAACACCTGACTTTTTTTATAGAAATTCGAAAATGTTACAATCTCTATAGGTACTGGGCGCACTACCTTTTAGAATTATGTTTTGTCCTATCACACTAACGGGAGACGGCCTGCCGAGGGTATCTTCCATGTTCTTATCGAAGCATTTTTTTTGTTATGTATCATTTTAAAGGTTATAGTAAGCTAAATTGAATGTCACAATCCATATCTCTAAGGATTTACTCGATCAGGAAATAGAGCACATTGAGTATTTGAATTTGTTAACGTTCAACAATTTCATTTTAACGGTTCTTATCATTGTAATGTTATAGGAAAATGTTTAATATGTTTATTTAAATTTTTTACTTGTATAAATCCAAATTTTATTTTAAGCAGGTTATTATTACAATTTTTATTAAGTTTTATTACAATACAACTGTGCAAACAATAAGTTATTGTGATAATTTTTTATAAAATTAATTTATGATAGTAGAAAAGGTAACATTAACCTTTTAGTACCATTTTTCGTTAAAGTAAATGTTTGAACTGTCTCCCTTCTTCCGTTTGACAATGAAGTTAAAATGAAATTGTTGAACATCAGCAAATTTACATTACCAAAGTGCTCTATTTTCTGACAGAGGTAATCCTTAGAAATGCGTTCATGGCATTGAATTCAGTTTACTATACCCTTTAAAGTGATATATCTCAAAGTATAGACTTCCATAAAGAATATTGATGATACCCTCAACAGGACATCTCCCATGAGTGTGAATTGACAAAACAGTGTTCCAAAAAGTAGGGGCCAATTTCTATCGAGATCGTAAAAGTTTCGAATGTCTACTTTAATCAATAAAGACAATTTTTGGGGTTTCAAGACATTTTAGACACACTGTGCATATTAGAATCCTTTAATAGTATAGTTTTCAAATTAAAAACTAAATGTAGTTAGAAAACTAAAATGGACCTATGAAGACATTTGCATGACAAACATGTAAAGTAGCTCTCACTTCAATGTCCAGATAGCTTTTCGTTTATACACTCCAGAAATCCCATAAAACCTACTTCTGGCATTGCAAAAGGTTAAGTGTTGTACCGGGTCTTTGACCGGTACATTACGTTTTTTTTTCGTCGTTGTCTGCCTGGCTGCCTGAGATTCGCTTAGGCCTGCGTTTTGCGTACTTTGGTGGCCGTTGGACTCGGTCGTTCCGTGTTCCAGCTTGAGTCGGTCCGGTTGGCCAGTTTTTCTAGTCGTTTCCTGGCTGCTTTCGTCAAGTCATGGTTGCCGGCTGAGAGACACTAAAACGTAAGTGTTCATTCTGTAAGTTAATATCTAATCACCCTTTTGGTGAAAATACTTTTGTTTCATTGAAAATATTAATCGGGCTTAGTTGTGTTTTCAGGGTTTTGTTAAATTTGTATTTTCTTTGTCTAGTTTTGTTAACCTAGGTTTGAGCCATGAGCTCCATGTTACTTTTTACCGTTAATTACCGTTAATGCTTTTTATATCTGCCTTTATTGTCAATAGTAGTTCTGTATAATGTTTTGTTGAGCCTTTTTACAGTTGGAGTTACCGATAGATCATATTTTTTGTTCTTTGCCAATAACCTAGCCTAGCTGTACCCTTTGATTTTCATGTTATAACCTATTGCTCATGTATCCATAGCCTAGTTTTCAGTTTGTCATTTTTAGTTCCATATACGTCTTTTATAATTTGCTGATTTGTAATTTGTTTTAAATCTGAGTTTCCTACATAATTATTCATAGCCTAAAGTTAATCTTTCACTGTATTGTTTGCTCCACTCATGTTCTGGTTTGTCTCTTCATGTTAAGTTTTGTTAAGGCAGGCACCCTTATGTTTAGTGGTTATGTGTAATATTTTGTTGTGATGGCTGGACTGTGTTTAATGGCTGTGTTTGACCTTTCAGTCCAGGGTCCTCGAGTGGGACGTTCAGCCCTCGGCCTGCCGTCCGGGGAAGGTTGACCTTCTGCACTGCCTGCCTGGCCTGAGGACCAAGTCGTAGAGCACATGTTGCGACTAAGCTGCCATTCCCTACTTGTGGGTGTTTTCTTCAGTCCTCAGGTCAGTTCGTTCCATCTTTTTTTCCCGGCGGCTGAGCTGAGGGGTTTTGATGTCATTAAAAGAGAAAAACAAAAAAAGGAAGAAGAAAATGTTTGTGGAACTTTATGTGGCCTAGGCCTAAACTTGAACAGTGATATGCAACACAGCCATTGGGGACTTATATATTTTTTTTATTAAAGGGAAAAGACAACTTGAAATACAAAAAAGAACTTTTTGGATGTTAATATTTACTTATATTTCTTGTTATTAATTAATTAGTTTTATTTGTTGTTATATTTTTTAGATTTTATAGTTGTTAGCTCCCCATTGTTACATCCTGTTATTATTTATTGTTATGTTTAGGCCTAGTGATCGTTATTTATTTTTTGTTGTTGTTAATTGTATTATAGATGTCTTGAAGTGCATTTTTACTCGAACGGTACCGTGTTAGATTTTCTTTTTAATTGTTTAATTTTTCAACTCACCAAAAGGGGATTATTGTGCTTGTGCTTAAAATCTAATTCGGAGCTGCCCAGGAATTCCGGCTTACTCCCTGGCCCGGTGGAATTATGGGATTTGGGCTAAATTGCCGGTTTAATTGTTGTTTGCCCGAAGTTTTCTAAATTTTCACTTTATTTGGGGCTTAAAATTTATCTTACGTTTTGGGGGTCTCCGGCTAAACTGCAGATAGGCCATGAAGTGGTTTATTGGCAATTTTGGTATTTGTAGAGTTTGTGGTATTTATAGCGTTTGTTTTTAATGTGCAGTATCTTGTTAATTTTAGTGTTAATGGTTATTTATTGAAGTGCGAATTGATATTGTGGCCTTCTGCCGTTTCGATTGATTATCATTTTGTTTTCTTGGGAATAAATTAGTTTTGCTCAGCTGCCGAGTTTTATTTTGACCTTCCAACTGCCACCCGTGATCCCATCGCTCGACTTGTTTTGAGCCATCCCCCGGTTGGCACGCTTTCCAGCTTTGGTGGCGGGATGGGTCTCAATTTATTATTTAAAAAGAAAAACGATTAGAAAACCAAATAAATAATTTAACTTATATAAAAAAAAAAAAAATAGGCAATCCGCTTGGTTACTGTTTTGAATGGGTTTCATGGGTGGATTGGAGTGGTCGGCAGTGGCTCGGTAGGCTGAGGGTTTAGTTCGTCTTGGACCCTGGAGTTGTCGTTTTTTGTGTATATTGTGGAGAATTGTTGCGTTAGAGATGGCTTATCTGCAGAATGTTGCGCTCCTAGTCAAGGAGGAGTTGATATTTGAGTTGAGGTCTCGTGGTGTGACTCCGGGGG
>JAQJVL010011055.1:0-10144 GCA_035578905.1 Stictocephala bisonia
GAATAGTGTGCCAAATTTGAATAGTTAGTTCTCCATTTTTCCAGGCATGGGCCAGCACTTTGTCAGTTCCTTCCTTACTTCCCTCAAATACTCAAGAATAAATGAAGTAATTATTTATAAAGACACACTTAGATTTATAAAGACACACATTAACCAAGTCAGTTCTTAATACTCGAGCACACATTATATACAATATTAACAACTATTTATTACGTTGAATGATATAAGTTATATAAAACAAACCATCAATTTGTCTCTCCTTTATCATTTTGGGAGAATGTAATCTTTGTTATAGTCAAGAACTGACTATCCCTTAACAAAATTATTTAATAACCAGCATTTTGATGGAACTCGTATCTTCTCACATTTTTTATGTCTAGATAGTTTTGCCTGTATACCAAAAGGACCGATATATTTAAAATTCCTACATTATGTTTTGATGTAACTGTAATCTGTTTATAAGTGCCTGTGAGGCGTTTGCTATGGCCATAAGAAATAGGCCTCTGATTCTTTTTCTCTGTGGAAGAGCTTACAAGTAGTGTTGCAGCTTGTTAGATAAACAGAAATACATACAGTTACGATATTTGGTCTCTATTTTCTACTTTATCAGAGAACACTGAAAATGAAATGGCTGCTGGACAGCTACTTTAGGCCATCAACGATGTTGCCAATATTTTCGTTTATCCATACAAAAAGTTCAATCTTCAAAGCTAGTTAGAAAAGGTTTTCATTCAGAATTGGTGATATAAGGATCTAATATATATACAGGGTGTAACATAACTCTCTACACAAACTTTAGAATATTGTTTCTTGGGTGAAATGAAGCAAAAAACTTAATGCAACCAATAGTCTACATCATTCAGTTTACTGTCTGTATGTATGTGTTTATATTCTTTAAAATGGTTAAACATGAATCACAAAAGAACTAATGGCTTTCCGAAAAAATACTAAGAAAGGTTGTATAAGAATTAGTGCTCTTAATAAAGGATTAAAATGATACCTTGTCTTAGAAATCAAGCATTAATTAGAGAATTTACAATGATTTTTGTGTGTAATACTTAACACATTTTAAGTGTAATTTGAAACATTTAAATTAACACAACAGTTATTAAGCTACAATCCTTTTATAAAAATAATTGATTAATAAATAATAAATTTGTATTACCTTACATAACACAGTTTTTTAATAATTGAAAAAGTAACATTACAATGTTACTACGTTATGATAAAAGACCATTATTTGTGTCTTCCATTGTTGAACTCTGAGTCCATTCTAAATTGTACAGCGTCAGACCAAAATTATTTCAATTTCTTATTTCATTTTCAAAAACTAGAGTATCTGTATTAAGAGAACCAACTATAACCTATCTTAGTATTTTTTTGTAAAACCATTAGTTTTTTTTTAAATTCTAGTTAAAAAATTGTACATAGTAAAAAACATGTTTTTTTTTCATTCAAGTAAATGGAATGAGATAGACCATTGGTTGCATAAAGTTTTACGCTTCATTTCACTGAAGGAACAATATAAATAAATAAATCAAAATGCCTTTTATTGCGAGCGGATTTCAGTTTACACTGGTTTTCAAAACAACTCAATGTCAGTAGTATTTCTAAGATTAACTAAAACTAAAAAATAATATATCTAGCAAACAAACGTGTAACGAAATTTAACTATTTGCCCCAAAGATCTTTTTCAAATTAAAACTTAAAACTAGACAGATTTTTAAGATTCTCAGGGAAGCTGTTAAACATTTTTGGTCCAAAATATGAATAACTTTTCATCCCCAACTCAAGTCTGACCCTTCGGAAATGAAGCTGGTTGTCGTGGCGGGTGCTGAGCTGGGAGACCTGATCTCTAGGCAACAACCTATCACACAAGTACTGTGGCTCTCTGAGGCCCAAGACCTTGTGCGTCATGCAGGTGGTCAATAAACTGCAAACGGAATCCATGGGTAACTCCCTGATAAGATGAGTTGGGGATCCAAAAGTTTGTGTAGTTTTGTTACATCCTGTATATTAGAATGATAGGCTATTGTATGATTATCTGATTGATGGGTTGTATGACTGTAAGATTTGATGGAGTTCTAGAATCAGTGATGTATTGTGGTATGCAAGTTCCCATCAGAAGGGAAGCATAGCAGCTGTACAGTAGAACCTCGATTAACCGGGGTAATGGTGGGGAGAAGGGCCACGGATACATGAAATCACAGTTAAGCCGCTGATAACAGAAAAAAAACTGAAATGCATAATTTAGTGCAAAAAATCATGTTTTAATAGGTAGACTAGGCCTAATTAAAGTGTAGAGTACATTTTACCTGCTTGTAAAAGAGTATCCATGAATGTCTTTTCGATATAAAACTAAAATATTGGTCAAAAGAAAATTATTTACAAAATATTTACTACGCTGTTTATAGTAGTTACTGCATTGTTATTACTAATTAGCAGACGGCTTGAAGAAGTCGGTCATCGTTGTTTGCCGTTTTGCACCTCTTTCTTTCCTTGCAATCGATGACCGTAGCTTCCGTAACAATAGCTTGTCACTTAAGAGAGAATCGTCTTGACCCTCCAAGTAATCTAATAGGCATTCCAAGTGATTGAGTGCAGCGCCGTGGCTGTGAGCGATACGGGTCTCGGTGTCAGCTGGCATTTCCCCTTCCCCTTCCTCGCCCTCCTCCTCGTCTCCTTCTTCCTCGCTCTCCACTTCTCGCATAGCGCGCCTCACAATCTCTTCGTCATTAAACATCTCAAACGATGGCAAGTCTTTGTCACATTGGAACCACTCATCGATGTTTTCAGTGTCCACGCTTTCGCCACCTGGCACTGCCTTCGCCATATTTGCTAATTGATTTGAAGTTATTTCTTCTTCAGCAAACCCCGTAAAATCCTCACTATCATCAATGTCGGGAAATATTTTCTTCCACGATCTAATCAATGTGTTTTTTTTTACTTTTTCCCAAACAGATGCACATTCATAAATAGCGTCTAGTATGGTGAATTTTTTTAAAAATGATTTCAGATCGTTCTCTTCCTCAATCAGTTTTCTCAAAACTGAAGTTCTGTAAACTTTTTTTATTCTAGCGATGACACCTTGGTCCATAGGCTGGATCAGTGCTGTCACGTTGGGAGGGAGATATTTCACAACGATTTTTCCGTCATCTGATTTTAAGATTGTTTCACTAGGGTGTGAGGGGGCATTGTCCAAGATTAAAAGCGCCTTTTGAGGAAGGTTTTGTGACCTTAAGTAGTCACGGATTTGGGGAACAAAATGTTTAGAGAACCATTCCTGAAAAATAACTTGGTTCATCCAGCCCTTTTTCTGGTTGAAGTAGTGGACTGGCAAATTTTTTGCCTCTGTTCCCTTAAACGATCTAGGTTTTTTGGCTTTACCAATGACTACGAGCTTAAGTTTTTTTCGTTCCTGAAGCATTGGAGCAGGTCATTATGGTTAATCTGTCCTTACTGGCTTTATGGCCAGGCGCATTTTTTCTTTTACGAACGCTAATGTTTTCGATGGCAAACATTTCCAATAGAGGCCAGATTCGTCTGTATTAAAAATCTGTTCAGGCAAAAGGTTTTCTGCAGACACAAGCTCATTGATCTCGACGACAAACTTCTCAGCCGCGTCCTTATCACCACTTAATGCTTCCCCTTGAATGTGTAGTTCCCGAATTCCGTGCCTTTGTTTAAATCGATAGAGCCACCCAGAAGATGCGTCAAACTTTCCTTCAAGACCTAAAGATTCGTAAAAAACCTTGGCCTTTTCGGCACAAATTACACCATTGACGGGATTACCTAAAGCACGTTCTTGCGCAAACCACTCCAACATAGCTTTATCTAAAGTTTCGAATATGGCTTTTTTCATTGTTTTTCTTTTCATTAATCCCGAAGATGACTCTGCAGCACTTGCAAACTTTAACAAATCCATCTTTTTCTTTTTTAAATCCCTAACAGTCTGTTCCCCAATATTGTACTCATCGGCCAAACTTTTCGCACCCCTCCCCTTTTCCAAATGTTCAATAATTTGAAGTTTTTGTTGAATTGATAAAACTACACGTTTCCTCTTGTTACCAGACATTCTTACGCACTTTACAAAATTACACCCAAAGTAAAAAAATACGATCGTAAATAAAAAGGATCAAACTAAACTAATCAAATTCGCACGTGACAGCTCATTAGCATAACAATCTAAACACATCCGTACACTGACTGATTTATTGGACGGGTGTGGAGGGAGAGACGGATAGCAGCACAAAATGGATGGCGCGAAAACAGGTTGTTGTCATTCGTTCCCTCACCCACTGCAGGCTGCACAGAGACAACAGCGCATCTTGTTGTCATAGAAACTGTTCGGTATTGCTTTGCTTGGCTATTCGTACCGTAGTAGAAGTACCGTACTGTACATAACATTATTGTAACAAAAACTTAAATCCAACTGGAAAAATCTTTTTTTCGTAAAAAAATCGACCGGATCGAACCACGGTTAATCAGCTCCCCGGTTAATAAGCCACCGTGTTCGGTACTTATATTTTAAGGTTTTATAATAGCATTTAATGTGTTAACACTTTAGCACTAAGAAATAGTTTTTAAGCCAAGAGCGCATTTTAAGTTGTATTATTTTTTAATTTGAAATATCTCAACAGAGAGAGAGAGAGGGGGATAACGCTTTCTAAAAGCGACATAAATCAGGCGATATGACGTAGTCAGTCGTCTTGAAATCTGATTGGTTGGAATGCACTGTTCTAAAAACGTTTTACACCACGCGGGGTTTACTTACGCCACCCCAGTCTGTCTTGTAACGTCCCTGGCTCACAACGCACTTCTCTCATATACACTTTTGGAGGCCCTCTGCCTCGTGCTTTTCTATATTTTTTCTCTAAATCTCTGTTAACCACTCTTAAACGTCTTTTAATATTTTTGTGTGTGTGATATTTTGTACATTTAATTTCTTGAGTGAACTCCCGTCATTGTCTGTGCTTCAAGATCTTCAAGATCTTCTTTGTGCGTGCTTCCGTGGCAGATGAACTTTGCGAGAAGCGTTCTACCGTGATTCGTGTCAAGAAGGTGAAATGAAGTGAGAACTGTCGTTCGTTGGCGTTTCCCTACTTTGTACCAGGACATTGATGGACCTCGCTACCACCTCACCAACGGTTGTCTCTGGACCTTCCCTCACCTAATTGGAATATTGGACAAGGTACTGTTTTTCATCATTTCATGTGTGTAACTTTAGTTATTTTTGTAAGCATATTGCTCGACATTTTGTCCCATTTTGTAACAACAAATTATCCACAAGCTCTCTCTATAGACATTAACTTTTTGGGCGTTTTTTAATATAAAAATTCCCTGGTCCTTCGAATCAATTTAGATAAATATTTAATTTTCTCATCTCTCTCATTTACCGCTCATAGTTTTGGTCATTTCGAACCGGATTTCTAGGATACAGTTCTTTGGAAATACAGAAACTCTAATTTGTGGATAATAGAAAGCACGATTCACTTCAGTTTTCGCCATTTGCAATTGTTGTCTTTCTTTGCAGTTTGCGAAGGCCACGCCCCTAGCCCAATACCAGGCGCACTGCTTACGAAGAATCACGAACTTCTCCGAAGCGTGCCGATTCGAGGTTGACAGTATTGATTTTTCCAACCCCTCGCTCTCTCTCAGGCTGTCTGCAGCACATCCGCTCTATAGCGCATGCGCTGACAGTTGTCAACTCCTGTTTGTTTACTTTATTGACAGTACGCTACTCACATATCATGTGGTAGTCACTAGCATTAGTCAATGCTTCTCATTATAAGGATTTTAGCAATGGCTAGTTAATTCATTTATGTAAATAAGCTTATATATATTTAATCTTAAATTAAATTATTATCTTTTATTCTATTTTTCTAATTAGCATTTGAAGGCTAATTAAATACAAAAGGAGTTTTATACGGCTTTTATTGTACAATATATTGCTTTTTCATTCCGTTTTTGTGAGGTCAACTATTGTTTTATTGTGTATAGTCAATTAGCCTAGTTTAAGTCTCTTTTGGTAAAGCACTTAAGCTCTATTAAACACACATTTCTCTGCTAGGGTAAATCAATTTTGTTTAACTAATTACCTAAATTACCTAATTCATATTTATTGTATTTGTGCTGAACTAATAATTAATTAACTAACTATACAAAACTAGTTATGTACATTTATAGTTTTGTACACTCTCTCTGAAATAAGCAAGAATTAGCTATTTATCATGTCTCTCTCTAATGTGTTATTACCATAAGCTTATTGGAAGCTAATTAACTAAAAATAATTAGTTCTCTGATCTCTCATTGAAAATAAAATGTATACTTTTCCTTGCTCTCTAGTGTTCATACACATTGCTACTAACAAATCTAGCTATCAAAGCAAAGTTCTCAGTGGAACCAATCAAGACTGCAATTGTTATAACATTGCAGATTAAGCTTACCTCACACTTTGAATCTCTTATTTATTTGTTTGTTTATTGTTCTTATTGCAAAATAATTTGTGATATCTCTGCCGATATTTTAATACTGTAGTAAGTAAGTCAAAATAGATATAAATAAAATATGGAAAATGTATTTAGCGATTTAGTGCTCTGCTCACAATAGTGTCTTGTATTTCATATCTACATTTAATTTTGTTTTACTACTTACTGTATCTGACAAATTCAAAATGGCTCCTAAAGTTTCTGATTTCAAGGCGGCTCTCTATACTCGTCTCACAGCGTTAACTAAAACGCGCTTCGCTAAAATAAAAACTCAAGTTGAAGAATTCGCTACGCAAAAGGAGCTTCTTACGCCTGCTCAACTGAAGAGCTTATCAACCATCTCTAATGAAGTCAAGAAAAAGAAAGCTGATTTTGAGGCTAACCTGCAACGAGCCTTAAATCTAACGGATGATGAGGCCATTGAAGACGAAGTCTTAGCGGAAGATCAGGACTCTATTAACGAGGTCTACGCTCATATTCTTGGTATAATCGAAACGCTACTTCCAGTCGAAGAACCCAAAACACCCTCGGCTTTGAGTGACGTCAGTATGACTCCTCAGGTCTCTAGTGTCTCTCAGGTCCGTCTGCCAAAATTAGAATTACAAAAATTCTCTGGCGATCTTCTGACTTGGACTTCCTTTATCAATTTATTTGATACAACCATTCACCGTAATGCCAGTCTTAGTGCAGTAATGAAGTTTCAGTACTTATTGAGCGTTTTGAGCGGCGAACCCTTAAACCTAATTAAAGGACTCAATCTAACCTCTGCTAATTACTTAATAGCATACGACCTCTTACGGGATCGCTACCATAATTCCCGGAGGTTACAAACTCTCCATTTGAACCAGTTACTGGACCTGCCTCAAATTAGTTCGTCCTCAATCAAGGGTCTCAGACTATTTGTCAATCAATATACAGAACACTCTCAGGCATTGAAAGCTTTACATTGTGACGTAGGTGAAAACAATCCGCTCCTCTCTGCCCTCATTCTCCGACGTATGGATTCCGACTTACGAAAAAGGCTGGAAGCTTCCCGGTCAACCTCTTCGAATGACGCGTCTGCTCACTCGTTACCGGAAGTCAAAGAAATAATAACATTTTTGAACACTGAATGCAGCCAAACTGAAGATGCCAATATTCATAACGTTCCGCAGGTAAAGGCTTCTACCTATGTTCCTCCTCACGCCCGCAACAAGGTGACTGTGCCAAAAAGGGTGAACTTTCGCTCTAGTGATGTTTCAATGGTCACAACTCACTCTAACTCCGCTCAAACCAAGACTATGCCTCCTCCATGTTTCATTTGTAATCAGAGTGGACATAAAGTCTATTCATGTACGGTTTTCCGTGACAAAACTCCTCAAGAACGACATCAGCTCGTCAAGAGACATAAGCGCTGCATCTCATGCTTAGGCGCTCATGAACTCAAGGAATGCCAATCTAAGGCCACGTGTCTCACGTGTAACAAAAAACACCATTCATTGTTACACTTTCAAGCTGCCTCGGGCAATGCTGCTAATCAGCCCGTCCGTAGTAACACAGCTCATGACGTCTCCAGTACACGTCATCGCTCTAGTGAGAACCATAACGATTCTCAGGTGACTCTCGTTTCTCAAGATTCACCCCCCTCTATGCCAGATTGTTACACCGTGCTGTTGGGCACCTTACTGGTACAACTAAAAACTCCTGAAGGTAGATCCCATGTATTCAGGGCTTTACTTGATTCAGGGAGTATGACGGATTTAATTTCCGAACGTGCCGCTCAACTCTTGGGAGTGCGCCGTACTAAGTCTCAAACTCACATCTCTGGCCTCAGCCAAAGCACGGTGTACCGGGTCTTGGACCGGTACAGTTTCGATTTTTCGTTGTTGTCTGCCAGGCTGCCTGAGATTCGCTTTTGCCCGGCGATTTGCGTACTTTGGTAGCCGTTGGCCCAGTTCCGTTTCGTTCCGTGTTCCTGCAGCTTCGGTCAGGTTGGCCTGTCTTCAGTTGTCTTGTGCTGCCTGCAGAATCTCGTCATGATCGGCTAAGGCATACTAAAACTCCAGGGTCCTTGAGTAGGACGTTTCAACCCTCAGCCGGTCGTCCGGGCGAAGTTCGACCTTCTGCACT
Source organism: Stictocephala bisonia (assembly GCA_035578905.1). Classification (NCBI taxonomy): domain Eukaryota; kingdom Metazoa; phylum Arthropoda; class Insecta; order Hemiptera; family Membracidae; genus Stictocephala; species Stictocephala bisonia. The sequence goes on from JAQJVL010011055.1 coordinate 8,598, forward strand.
GCCTGCCTGGCCTGAGGACCAAGTCGTAGAGCCCATGTTGCGACTAAGCTGCCATTCCCTACATCTGGGTGTTTTCTTCAGTCCTCAGGTCAGTTCGTTCCATCTTTTTTTTTCCCGGCGGCTGAGCTGGGGGTGATTTGTGAAATAGAAAAGGAAAAAAAAAAGTGCAATTAAAAAGAAAAAAAAAGAAGTTTGTAGAACTTTTCATGTGGCCTAGGCCTAAGACTTAAACTTTACAGTGGATTTATGAAACAGCCATGGGGGACTTATGTTTTTTTTTTATTATTAAAGAAATAAAAACTGTTGAAATATACCAAGAACTTTTAATGTTAATATTTATTGTTATTTAGTTTAATTAGTCTATTTTCTTGTTACATTTGTTTAGATTTTTATTTTTGTTAGGTCCCCATTGTTAAATCCTGTTATTATTTATTTAATTGCTTAGGCCTAGTTATTGTTATTTATTTTTTGTTAAGTGTATTTGTGGGGGGGGTTTTTGAAGTGAATTTTTACTCGACGGTACCGTGTTATATTTTCTTTTAAATTATTTAATTTTTAAACTTTCACCAAAAGGGGATTATGGTGCTTTTGCTTAACTTTTAATTCGGAGCTGCCCAGGGATTCCGGCTTACTCCCTGGCCCGGTGGAATCAAGGGATGCGGGCCAAATTGCCGGTGTAATTGGTGATACCAAAAATTTTATAATTTTCTTCACTTTTATTTGGGGCTTAATATTTTTCTTACGTTTTGGGGTGTCTCAGGCTAAACTGCAGATAGGCCATACAATTGTTAATTGTTAAATTTGGTAATTATAGAGTTTGTGGTATTTATAGCGTTTGTTATTATTGTGCGGTATCTTGTTAATTTTTTGTGTTTGTTAGTGATTTACTGAGAATTAATATTGTGGCCTTCTGCCGTTTTGATTTATTAAATGATGTTTTTTTTGGTAATAAACTAGTTTTGCTCAGCTGCCGAGTGTTATTTTGACCCTCCAACTGCCACCCGTGATCCCATCGCTCGACTTGTTTTGAGCCATCCCCCGGTTGGCACGCTTTCCAGCTTTGGTGGGGGGGATGGGTCTCAATTGGTAGCAGAGCGTGGTTGCCTAAAAAAAAAAAAAAAAAAAAAAAAAAAAAAAAAAAAAAAAATCTCTTGGTTGTTGACGGTGGGTGTTTGCCAGTTAGTAGGCCATGGTTGGCCGACCTACCGTCAAGGTGTCTTGGTAATACGTAGAAAAAAAAAAAAAAAAGACAAATAAATAATTATTTAAAAAGAAAAACAATTAAAAACCAAATAAATCATTTAACTTTGTATTTAAAAAAAAAAAAAAAAAAAAAAAAAAAAAAAAAAAAAAAAAAACCTAGGCAATCCGCTTGGTTACTTTGTGGAATGGGTTTCATGGGTGGATTGGAGTGGTCGGCAGTGGCTCGGTAGGCTGAGGGTTTAGTTCGTCTTGGACCCTGGAGTTGTCGTTTTTTGTGTACTGTTGAGAATTTTGTTTTGCGAGATGGCCTATCTGCAGAATGTTGCGCTCCTGGTAAGGGGAGG
>JAQJVL010011056.1:0-10143 GCA_035578905.1 Stictocephala bisonia
AACCCATTGGTCTATTTTCATGGAACCGTTCCATGACAGCCAATCTGGGCTCAAAATTGCTATAACGGAACTGATCCGTGAAATAATGCCTTTTAAATATTTTTAAAAAAACATCAAATGGTTAAAAATTTAATAAAAACAATCAGTGAAGACCAAAATTCTGTAAAAAAATATATTAGCTAGCACTTGATTATTTTACAACCTAAAAATACATTGTAAATCGGCAATTTCTTATACCAAACTACGATGTTTGTGAGCTAAACAATGATATGTATAACAATAATAACCAACTTATTGTTACTCTATTTTCTTCAATATTGCTTCCTGTTGCTTGTCAGTTTTGTAACAATCAGCTGGTTTGTTTTATAATCAAATTTAGCTTTCAGTTTGTGATTGTAGGCATAAACAGACAAGTGCACATTTTAGTTATTAGTTATGGCGGGACCATGACTAAAGGATTACCATTATTGTGAGTTTCTATTTTTATTATATTTGTATAACATAAAGTTTGTATTATAATTTTAAAATACTAAAATTCTAAATATTAATATAAATATATTATTAATTGAACTCTCAATCAAGTTTTATCTTCCTGTAAATATAGGTAAGAATTGTTTTGTATTTTTGACTAAAGTCAAAATGACGAATTTTAGTTCGGTTAAGAAAAAAGGTTTTTTTGTGTAATGATTTTAAAATATTATTTAAAAATATAATATTTTCCTGTAGATAATTAAACTGCAAACAAAACTACAGCAACTCAGTAATGATTTTTAATTGTTTACTAAAAAGTATATACACTTGCTTTCAAAATTTATAAAAACAAAAACTGTTCTTTTTATATTATTTTGTTATAATTATTTTTCAGATACATATAAACTATATATTTTTTAAGCCTGTTTTATTATAAAAATATAAAAATTTTTGCTCTAGTTTTAAAATTGTATTTTTTATGATTTTTTGCCAAATGCTTACATTTTACTTGTTTTTAATAGGATGAATAACTGACTGCACAGTGCAAATAAACTCAGGTCAATGGGTTAAGAGTAATGGTTGATCAAATTTCATGTAATCCTGTACTTTTAAAAATACTAGATGCATATTTTTTGTTTCAGCTTGAATGTCCTTTCAAAATGTCTGTCAGATATAAATCAGCTGTTTCCATTTACTACTAATCCAACCCATAACAATCCAGAGAAGTGTGTTACCTACTCGCAGTTACAGTTGGATTGTACAAATTATTTCACAAAAACTCACAAAGAACATCTGGATAGATTAATTGAAAAGTTAGATGATTTGTATAAAAAAAATCAGGTGAATTATTCTTTTAAGTAAAATCTAATTTGCATGTTTGTAAAGAACAAATATTGGTCTCTATTAATAATTAATTTAAAAATTGAATTAATTTACATACCTATTGTTATTTATTTTTTCAGATACGTAACGTAAATAACATTTAGTGGCTATTTAGCTCTAAGCTAATTAGACTATTAAAGAACTGTTTTATTCTAATAGTCTGAAAACTAATAATAGAAACAAATACATAGTGTCTATAAAGTCTGGGTACGGCTTAATATTATTTAACCTTTTCGATGCAAATAAAAAACTGCATACTCTTGGAGTTTTTGCAATTTTCACTTATTTTATTAAATTTTTAAACATGCGTATTTTGTTTCTTACATGACTTATAACCAATATTTCAAAAAAATTTCTGGGTTATTTATTATACGAGGTACGTCCAGAAAGTAAGTTCCGTTTGGTAATAAAAATAATTTGTCTACAGATACAGAAAAAATATTTATTGCACTAAAATCTACAACTCTTAAACTACTTTTCTACATAACTGCCGAAATTTTGCAGGCATTTGTCATAGCGTGGCACAAGTTTTTCTATGCCTTCTTCATAGAAGGTTGCCGCCTGTGTCTTCAACCATTTGGAAACATTTTCTTTCAGCTCTTCGTCATCGTTGAAGTGTTGACCGCCAAGGAAAGACTTCAGATGTAAGAACAGATGAAAGTCGCTAGGAGCGAGGTCAGGGCTGTACGGAGGATGGTCAAACACGTCCCAGCCAAATCCCTGTATGAGGTTTTTCGTCACATTTGCAGTGTGTGGTCGTGCATTGTCGTGAAGAAAAACAACACCTTTGGACAGAAATCCTCGGCGCTTATTCTGTATTGCGCGGCGCAATTTCCTCAGTGTCTCGCAGTAAACTTCTGCATTGATTGTTTGACCTGCGGTAAGAAATCAATCAGTAAGATGCCTTTCCTGTCCCAAAACACTGTGCACATGATTTTTCGAGGTGTCAAGATTTGTTTCGGCTTAACCTTTGCTGGAGATGAAGTGTGCCTCCATTCCATTGATTGCCGCTTAGTTTCTGGGGTGTCATAAGAAACCCAAGTTTCATATCCTGTGACTATCTGTGACAGAAAATCTTCACCGCCTTAATCATAACGGTTCAAAAACTGAATTGCACTACCCATCCGTTGTGTTTTGTGTTGCTCAGTAAGAATTTTCGCTACCCAATGTGAGCAAAGTTTTCGAAATTTCAGTTTTTCGGTAACAATTTCATGAATTAATGATCGTGAGATTTGGGGGAATTCCATAGCGAGAGTACTCATTGTAAACTTACGGTTTTCCTTGATCTTCTCATCAATCGTGTGAACCAGTTCTTCTGTAATCAAAGATGGACGCCCACTTCGTCCTTCATTAAACTGTCGGACCCATCTTCTCACCATTGAATCACTCATCGCATTTTGTCCGTAAACCTCGCAAATTTGCCGATAAATGTCAATCGGTTTCACTTTCTTAGCATTCAGAAAACGTATCACATATCTGATTTCACAAGCGGCGGGATTTTCGATCAACACCGACATTTTAAACAAGCACAACAAAGCGTACGAGACTGACAGCGATCCCAAAATGGCGCACGTTTCTTCTCCTTGATACAGAGCGTCTGCCGCGCATGCGCGGAACTGCGATCGCAGCGCTGAAGCGGATATAAATGTAAACGGAACTTACTTTCCGGACGTACCTCGTATTTCTGCCAATAAAATATTGTTTTTAGCTGAAAATGACAAAAATTTCTTTTCTTTTCTAATTTTAGGGCAAATGCTTATAATGATCACACAGAATAATTGTTAAATAGTAAATTTAGAAAACTTACCATTAGGTTTGAAAAATCTTCAATTTTTTATAATTGCAAATGACCTAGATCTAAGATTCAATAGTTTCGTCAGCTATTCACTTCACTCACTTTTTATTTATTTTTTTTGTTACACAACTGTTCCAAGTTTCCAAACTAATTTAGAATGTTAAATATTTTTTAACCATGCTCACAAATAAAAATAAGAACACAATGAAGAACACAAAAATCCCCAATTGAGCCAACAGTCGGTACTTTATTCATTGTATTAAGTTCACACAATGACTTGCAAGCCCATGTGTACAGGTGAGTGAAGACTTAAAATTAAGAACTCTTAGGAGAATAGCTAAGTGCCTTTAGAAAAAATATTTGTTGAGTGGTACCCATAATTGCTTTTGTCAAAAGAAGTATTTGCAGGAAATATCCAAAGTTGGGGTATAAATTTTGTAAGACCTTTGTTCATTGAGAGGGAGAAAAACACAGTTATGAACCATTGTGTGCAACTATTCTCAATTGCTTAATTCCATGTAAGCTGGTTTATACTTGACAATTGTGATCTAGCATTTGAGTTAGACTGTAATGAATGGTATCATATGGATGTTGAGTAGTAGAAAAAATAAACTAATAATAAATACATCTTAAATAGGTCTTATATATATTTATTGGACACACAAAGACTTTAGTGATGTAAGTGATTAGGAGGTATGTGATTTTATAGAAGGCAAGTAGTCTATTGTTACTAAAATGTTTCTGAACCCTTTGCACTCTAGACAATAATCGTCAAAATCTCCAGTCCATGTTAGAAAAGTAATAGCGGAAAACTAATCTATTTTGCCAATTTTGTAAGAGTTTCATAAAAAATTCATAATTTAGGTATTTTTTAATTTATAAGTATGTTTTTTGTTTTGTTTTATTTGTTATAACATTGTAAATATAAATAAATTTTAAATATTTTTTTGTCACTCTACCAAATATTGTTATAAAAGTTGACTTTCAGCCCTATAACCAAAAATGTTACATTGGCCTATCATAAACCATTGCTATTATTATGTTTCTTATATAATTACAAACTTGTATGCAATATTCATGCACTTACTTTCATAAATAAAATGTTGGTAAGCAATTGTTGAACTCTTGACAGATCAGAAATGTTGCATATATACAGTATATAGGATGTGTAGGCTACTCTGATCAACTTTGTTTCTGAAGCACCAGTCACATTTATTTCACTTCTCTGAATTATTTATCATTAACTGTCATTGATGTGGTAAATGTTACATAAAATACTAAAAATATATATTTTATAATGTTCCTATTTCGTAAGCTTAAGCGGCTGGAGTCATTATTAACAACTAGTTCTTCCGGTGTCAACCGCGTCAAAGGACTATTTACAATATATACAGTTCCAGACGTTTCGCCCATGCCACATCGTAGCATGGGCGAAACGTCTGGAACTGTATATATTGTAAATAGTCCTTTGACGCTGTTGACACCGGAAGAACTAGTTGTTAATTTTATAATGTTGTTCATAAATTTTTATTGGTAGACCCACTAAGTCGTAAAACAAAAAAAATTGACAAACATCTGATGAAATGAAATGTTATAAAACTTGAAAAATAAAAAAATGGAGATGAATATAGTTGTATATAAAAAAAACGTATAAACATAACAAATAAACAAAATAATTGACGCTCCCGCGCAAACACTGTGTGACAAATTCACGTGCCAAAACAGCTGAAAAAAACCGTTCTGTAGAGTAGACTATAAAGTACTACTACGCTAAACTATAACTATCGAAGTTTATTATATCGTAATTAGAGAGCATATGCATTTTCAGGTTAAGTGGAAGAAAGGACTGATAAGTCCTAACTTCGCCTGAAAATAAAGACGTTTTTCATTTCATTTCATATGGAAAGTTTATAAAGTCAACAAAAGATATATTGTGAACGTCCAAAAAATCGGACATTGGAGTTTTTGGCACATTTAGCAAACGTCCAAGTTTTTGGCCTAAATTCTAACGTCCGATATGTCAGAGTGCAAAGGTAACCCTTAACAGAGAGGATGAATGTACTAACAGAAATATGTGTTTGTCGGCTATTCTTTAGTGATTTGTATCTGTAGGTTAAGTAGTAGTTTACCTGTTGAATACGGTAGTAAAAAGTCAGTTGATGGCCACTTGACATGAAATGCAAGTTTAGTATCCGTTGACACCTGTTTATATAAACATCTATGTACTCTGTGTTTATGTTCTATACAATGGAAATTCATCCTTTCATAGAAACACTACTTCTATTTTTACCTTTAGACTAACCAGTTCAACAATTAACATGTTAACAATTAACATTCTACTAGGTAACATATATATGCATCTTTCTTGCCTAAAGACTGAGATGAAAATATTAGTTTTGCTCATAGACTGGGGCTCATCTGGTTGATATTAACTGAAGACTAGGATAGTGTCAGTTTATGTCTTGTGACATCATTTGTCATTCTCACAGTTTGAGCAACACAAATGTGTGTCAGACATTTCTATAGACTGATACAGAGAGATTAGATAGTTAAAATAGACCGTCATTAGAAATTGCTAATTCAATATATAAAAGGACTGAACGTATACTTGTGTCTGCAGTTTATTTTAATTTGACTGCCCGGCGCAGATATCAGTTATCCATGTGAATAAATGGATTGAATCGCTTGTCCACAATAATGGAAAATTTATGTATGATAGCAATAGTAATATTATTTGTTAAAAGAGTAGTGTAAAATAAAGCTAAGATTATTTCTTTAGTTATTGTGACATATTCCATCTCTCTAAAAATTTTAAATTGGTTTTAGTCCTTTTTCTGGCACTTTAACTTGTTTTCATCTGTTCTGCTCGACCCAAAGTAGGTACAGTACAAAATTCTCAAACGACAGAGATAAACTGAATATTTCATTCATATGTATATTCATCACACTTGCTCTAATCGGAAATTATAACTTGTAATGTAAAACCTTCATACAACTGCTTAGAAAGTTCTATTGATAGTAGTATTAAAATTAAAAAAATGGATATGAATATTTAATAAACAATCTATTATATCTGATTTAATTATATGAAATGATTATGAATTACCAGATCCATGACAGTTCCTTATCAGGAATCATAGAGCTATACAATTACAAGTTAGGCGAGATGCGACGTGCTGAACGTTCACTACAGTGCAGTTTGGAGGCAGCAGACGCCCATCGTGCTCACTTGGCACACAGAGTAACTCAGCTGAGTGGAGAGACGGGGCGTATGCACCAGTTGCTTTATGCAGGTCAGCAGAGTTTAGAGGGAGCACAGACTGAAGTAGCACAGCTCAGAGAGCAACTGCAAACTGCACAACAAGCAGCCACAGACTCCCACATAAAGTTCAGACAGGTATTACTAATTTCAAATTACAACTTAAACTATATCAAAATGAGTATTTTTATAAATCTGGAGTGTAAATAAAAATGTTCATTCAAATTAAAGTAAAATATGTATTAAACATACATACTAAAAATGTGCAAATTTCCCTAGTTACATTAGGAACTGTGACTGATATTGAGTACAACCTCGATTATCTGTCCCAGTGTGGCAACAGGTAAAGCAAGATAACTCATAAATCACTAAAAACTGATTCAATAACTCATATCGGATGGCAAGTAAGATTGGAATGCCTACATGTAAAGGCACTGTGAATTTTGAGGAGATGAATATGACGGGTTACATATTGTCAAAATATTGTGTCTTGTACGACATATATTTCTTTAAAAAAGCTGTTTTACTCAATTCAAATTCTAACATCATATGTTATGTTTAGTTTAGTTTAGTCTTATGAGGGAAAAGGAGAGCTCCGAGGCCAGTCCTTGGGTTTATTGTGCTCCTCTGTTACCAACTAGAATTGGGTACCTACTATGAGCAGCTTAGCCAGCTCTAAAATCTTATTCCCCAGACCAGCTACCATTCTTTCTTCTGAGAGCTCGTCTCTGAATATTCTCCTTCTCCTGAGTTCCAGAGCTTCACACTCAGTTAGTAAATGTTCGGCATACTCAAGAGCCTTACACAAAGCTGGCATTTAGTGTCTTCTCTCAGATGTTTCCTGAAGTGGCCATATCCAGTAATATACGCAGTCACCATATTGATGTAATTCCGATTCATGGCAGTGAGTGATTTAGTCAGTATTGGGTTGGGTCCCTTCACCAGAGATTTTGCAAAGACTTGGCCTTGAAACCGCTGCAATCTGCTTTGTTATGTTACTCTATAGTATTTATTTAAAAACTTGTTATTGAGTATAATTTTATTGATTTAAAAATGATGTGCAAGAATTTGAAACTGTTACTAAAAATTTCTGAAATCAAAACTGAGGAGTCAATAGAAACGAGAAGCAAATCTTTTAAATAACGTTGTTTTATTACCATAAAATCTTAGGAACAGAACTAGTGTTTTCACTCCACCATAGAAACAAAAGGTTGACAAGGATGTGTATACGAGAAATGTAAATAATGCCCATACAAGAAATTGACTCTTCCAGCCGCTCTATAGTATTATAAAAGGAAACAAATTACCAGCTCAGATCTTTGGGTACATTATGCAGTGACAACCGGTGAAACACGGTAAGTTAAAAGAACAGTGCCTGCAATATTCAAGATGCAAAACTGAGAAGTACTTGCTCGAAATTTGCATTGCATAGTTGTAATTTTATAGTATAATTTATTTTTGTGTGATTGTCAAGCTGGATGAAGCAAGGCCGGATAATCCTGGTTGTATTGTACTTACTCTGTTATAAAAGTATATCAAAAAGACAATTATTTGAATGTAATAATGAGATGTATTTAAAGTGAAAGTACCTTATTTCAAGAATTTGCTATAATATAGTTGCTACAAATAAAATAAAAGAATATTTAGTTGCTAACCCTCGCAGACTCCTGAAATTGTATTATCTAAAACAGGACTACACTTGCAATACCTGATCAGCTGATGCTGCATGGGTTTAATATTATTGTAATAATATATTCAGTATTGATATTTACTTAATGTTCATATCATTGGAATGACAAAAGGCTATGTTATTTGTCACATTACAAACTTTAGTCTGGCAAAATAACTTTATCCTTATTTCCTCGTTATCACCCTTGATGTGATAGCTATTGATTTTATTTATACTACTGTCTTATTTCACATGTATTTGAAAAGAGATACGATAGAGGTATCTTGCACCTCTTACCGAGGCACCTGTTCACGTCTCACGGTCTGCACTTTAATAAAAAGGGCAAGACAAGAGTTTCAGCAATAGTCTCTGAAATGCTAGTAAAAACAAATCAGAACTTACCTTCCGTGCCTGGACTGAGTCAAGAAAACAACAAATCTCTCAAGTTTCCAATGAATAAAGAAAAAATATTTGTTGTTGAGACCAACATAAACTACGCTTTTGATGAATTTCAGAGTGACTCAAGCGTGGCTTTTGCTCATGCCATCTCCGGTGACCTGCATGACCATAGAAATATGACTGCCGGAGTTGCAGTTGCCTTCAGAAAGAGATTTGGAAGGCCACAACAATCAGACTGCATTGATAATAGACTCACATACCAACGGATAGAAGATGGTGCTACAGTCTCTGGCCTGATTACTAAATCAAGATTTAATGCCAAACCAATTAAAGAAGAGTATGACAGCGCATTCAGACAGCTCACCAAAGAATTCAAATCAAGAGGACTTAAAACACTAGTCTGCTCCCCAATGGGCTGTGTTCGAGATTTAGTTAAACTGGAACACTTTGCTGCTAACATCATGGAATTTCAACAAAAAACAGGGGCATCAGTTATTATTGTCATTTACAACGAACAGTCAATTAGGGTGCTAAGAAACGGACTTCCTCATCAGGTTTTTGTAAAAAAGCTGAAAGAAGCAATAGAGGAGGCCAGAGAAAGTGGAAGAATCCCTCAACCCAACATATCATCAATGGAGGATTTCCCCCCGTTAGTAGGTGACATAAGAAGATTAGTTGAAGACAGTCCGGAATTAAGTGTAATACCAAACCACTCCAACACCCTCTTGTACATTGAAGATTTTGCTGCACACTCTCCAGGCTCTGATGAGATTCAACCCAATTCTAATATGAATAGCCCCATAGATGATCACCACCTCACTAAACCTCAAGAAAATAGTGTGCTATCAAATCCTTGTACATTATGTAAATAGTAGCCTTAAGCATGTAAATATTAGTTCAACCAATGTAAATATTAGTCCTAAGCTTTCAAAGTCTGATGTCTTACCTTTAAACTCCTCTCTGGCTCACACCATGAATCCATGTTAAATAATTCACACCTTAAAATTTTCCACCAAAATGTCCAGGACCTTAAAGGCCGCATTGAATATTTAGAAATGATATTAAATGAAGTTAAGCCAAATATTTTTATAATAACAGAGCATAACATGTCAAATGAACAGTTAAAACGTTTAAACATAGATAGATAGATAGATAGATATTTAATGCCATTAGATATTTCACAAAATACATTGGCTTAGTCATAAGATACAGACAGCACTGGTCTACTCTCTAAAGTCCATTTCTGTCCATTTCTGCGTCACAAACTCAGTTACAGAATAAAATGGATGCTTGATTAAGAATTCCTGCAGAGTCTTTTTAAAATCTTTCTTGTCAAGTTGTCTAATTTCTAACGGAATTTTATTATACAATTTACTAGCCATTATTAGTGGACTCTTATCACTTTTAATTAGTCTAACCTGAGGCAGGTTTACATCATTGCAATATCTTGTCTCATGGCTATGGATCGCTCCTCTCAGCTCAATTTTGTTTAAATTTGCTCTTAGGTAGAGCAAACATTGCAATATATATAAAGAGTAGAGGGTTAGTATTTTAAATTTTAAAAAAACCCCTCTGCAATGTTCAAATTTATTAATCTTAGCCATAATTCGTATGGCTTTTTTTGTAATAAAAATACTTCCTGAGCATGAGAGGAGCCTCCCCATACAA
>JAQJVL010011057.1:0-10138 GCA_035578905.1 Stictocephala bisonia
AGATGTTTATGACGTTGCATTTGTACTAGTTTACTATAGCATTAATTTCAATACTACAACTTTCAAAGTGATGAATAATATTCTGATTTACACCAATGTTGCATTTTTGTTGGTAAATGCAAGGTGTTAAAAAAAAAACAAGTTGAAATATCTTTTTAGTGTGTGATAAAACACACATTGGTTTTCATAAGACCAATAATAATTAAAGGAATTATGTAAGTTCAAAGTACCATCTCTGGTAAAGGTTATTTTCCTATGTAATTTTTTTACATAAATGCAGGACTTTTTATATTTTTCTAAATAAACCAGTTACAAAAAAAGCTAGGAAGTCAGCAGGGTCACTTGGTAAGGATTCATTAGATGTACTTTAATATCCTTCATACTGTGTAGTGAGAGAGTTGTGTAATTTCCTATACATTTGCCTAGTATTTACAACAGGTTCTCCATCAACACATTTCGAACATTCTCGCCTAACTTATCAGTCTAAATCTTTACATACCTTACCTGTGGAAGTTTTTTTCTTTGTCAGCATAGCAGCAATAAAAGTTTACTACCGTAGTTATCATTTTAACTACCAACTTGACTTCTCTTTGCTACTAGTAATTTTGCCCAAACTGTTAAAACGTGTTACAAGAATGAAAGTCATAGTATGGTATTCTAATTTTAATATTGTAGCCAGATTTTGAAACCAACAACACAGAAATTCATACAAATATTTAGAAATTCGTATAACAATTTTAATGATTGATTATATTTTTACATATACATTTGTCAGTGCATTATCATATCAATTAGACTTTTGCACTAGAAAATATTTTTATCATTTGCTAATAAAGTCCGTAAAGTATGCAGCACGTCTTGTTTTAATTTGTACGTAACTGTCTGTGTGAAAGACAAGAACGAAAATTACATTGTTTCAAAGAATAATTAAATTGTCTATAAGAAGTGCAGATAGCATATTAAAAATTAAGCCTGGCGTAGATGTTTCTTGAAAACTCTAATTCAATCAGTGGTAAGTAGATGGAGTGCATTTTTTTCCTTCATGTCAGTATTTGTAAGAAAGCATTAACTATATCTGTATATCAGTTTTTGTTGCACTATCTTATGCAGTTATTGTTTTTGCTGACTATCTCTGTCTCTATCACACCTCCTTTGCTCAGAGTAAAGCACTCTCTTACAATAGCCACGGGATATCTTGAGCTGTGGCTCACGTCACGGTCAGTGTCGGGGGGGAGGGGGATCTTCACCAATAAACAGCTTTTAGCGTGCTACTAAAATTGCTGTAAACATCAACTCACCATGCCCGCAATTTACCTTTTTCATAACACAATTCCCATATGATTACTCTCAGTTACTCATATTTATTTATAATCATATTACTTGGTATTACAATGTGTTATAATGTTATGATTATAGGCCATTATTATCTCTGTGTAAACTTTAATGAGAAAAATAAAATAAAATCATATGGAATACCAAATAATGAAACACTAAAACGAATTTATAGAATGTAGGTTATGTTAGTAAACAAGTACTGTACATTTTTGATTGTAAGCAGTCTGTAATTTAATTATAAGGAACAGATACTCGTGAATAACTTTGTGAACAATATGCAATTGAATCTCTTTACAGATGTATAGCTGTTTTAACTAGAACATGTTGTGGCTAAGTTATAAATACATAACAACTAATAATTATAAACAAATTTATGCACTAATATTTGCAATAACAAAACGTTTTCGATACAAAAAGAAGACAGCGACACTCCAATCAGCTGATCAGCAGCAGTAGTCAATGTTTGCATGTCAAGCTAGTACAAAGCCACACATGCGTAGGTCGTACGCCTCCCCTCCGCTGACCACCAAGCATTTGAAAAGTAACGGTTTCGGCAGCTCAAGATATTTCGTGGTTACTGTAATGATTTGTTAAAAACTAAAGAAATTATATGACTTTAGATTGCCAAAAGGTCTGTTTTTCTTAGACATTTGTAATTATTGATTGTATACAATACACCTTTTCTTTGTAGATTTTCCTCCCATTTCAACTTGAATAAACAACTTCTATTTATTAAAAACAGTGCAAATCTCTTATGCTGTATCACACCAAATTTAATTTCTTAACTTATTATGAAATCAGTTGAAATTTGAACTGATCAATAGAATATTGACCATCTAAATTCAAGGAATACTCTTGTATGTTTACACACAAACTTATTAATTCCTGTCATTGCCATTGCACTGTTTATTGAATCCAAACTGTTATGATGAGTAGATTGACAAATTTTTCCCAAACTAAAATTAAAAGTTACATTCATACTGTAGAGGATCTTGGATTAGAGATTCTATTGTCAGCTTAATGTTTGAGACCCATCCCCCCACCAAAGCTGGAAAGCGTGCCAACCGGGGGATGGCTCAAAACAAGTCGAGCGATGGGATCCCGGGTGGCAGTTGGAGGGTCAAAATAACACTCGGCAGCTGAGCAAAACTAATTTTTATTAGGAAAACAAACTGGCAGGCAGAAGGCCACAACAAAAAGGCAGAAGGCCACAATAAAAAAGGCAGAAGGCCACAATAGAAATTCTCACTTAAATAAATAATAACAAACACTAAAATTACCAAGATACGACACAATAATAACAAACGCTATAAATACCACAAACTCTACAAATACCAAAATTTAACAATTAATCAAATACAGGGTGTATGGTGTATGGCCTATCTGCAGTTTTGGCCTGAGACACCCAAAACGTAAGACAAATTATTAAAGAAACAAATAAAAGTGAAAAGAAAATTTATAAAAATTTTGATAACCCCAATTAAGCCGGCAATTTGGCCCACATCCCTTGATTCCACCGAGGCCAGGGAGTAAGCCGGATTCCCTGGGCAGCTCCGAATAGAAGTTAAGCAAAAGAACAATAATCCCCTTTTGCTGAAAGTTTAAAAATTAAACAAGTTAAAAGAAAAGATAACACGGTACCGTAGTAAAAAGTCACTTCAAGACATCTATTATCCCCTGACATCAATAATACCAAAACACGAAATAAATAAATAAATAACTAAATCACTAGGCCTAAACATATAAATAGAGAATACTCAGTTTAACAGTAGGGCCTAACAAAATATAAAAACTTGAATAACTATAACAATAAAATAAACTAAAGATTAACAACAATAAATATTAACACAATTTTTTTTTATTTTATATTTTAAAAACCCTTCTTTTTTTCTTAAATTTTCAATATCCATAACAATGTCCCCCATGGCTGTGTTTCCTAAAATCACTGTTCGAGTTTTTTAGGCCTAGGCCACATACAGTTCCACAAACTTTTTTTTTTTTCCTTTTTTTTTTTTTTAATTTCACTGTTAGAGACCCCCAGCTCAGCCGCCGGGAAAATAAATGGAAAGCACTGACCTGAGGACAGAAGACTCATACCCAAAGATGTAGCTGGGGCAGAAGGGTCACCAATGGCCTCTATACATGGTCCTCAGGCCAGGCTGGCAGCGCAGATGGTAGAAAATCCCCGGACGGCAGGCCGAGGGTAGAAGCGTCCTACTCGAGGACCCTGGAGTTTTGGGAACCTTTCAGCCGGCAACCATGACTTGACGACGCTGCAAAGAACAAGTGAACAGACAGGCCAACTTGACCGAAGCTGCTGGAACACGGAACGAAACGGAACTGGGCCAACGGCTACCAACTACGCGGAACGCAAGGCAAAAGCGAATCTCAGGCAGCCTGGCAGACAAACAACGAAAAAACGAAACTGTACCGGTCCAAGACCCGGTACAACCTCCCTCTGCAAACCTCAACACCCCCAGGCAGGGGAGAACACTCGGTACCTCAGGGAACCAAGAGAAGACGAAGACCTCCGAAGAGTGGTGTTCCAAGGACGTCCAAGAGAAACTACGAGGGGAAACCCCTCGAACAGGGAGCAAACTACCCTGACTGTCGGGCCCGACAAGAAAAAAGAGAGAAAAAGACTCTCTCAGAACAGCCACCTAGGGCGCAGAGGTGATCAATCTCTTTGCCCCAAGAAACCCCCAGGAACACCAACTCCTGGACCAACCGTTCCCCGGAAAGCCTTAAGCTGGGACACATGGGCTTTCCTAAACACCCTGCCTGACTGGGGATCAACCAGCAGAGCAGTCACCGGTGACAAAAACCTGTCGATGCGGTGGGGACCAGACCACCGATAGCACAACTTTGCAGCTCTTCGTTCCGCGGCCGAACTGACCGGGTGAGCCTGACAAAGAACTAGATCTCCAACCTGAAAAGGGTTAGGAGTACGACCCTTATCATACCTCCTCCTCACTCTCTCTCTAGCACGTAGCAGGTTGCGCCGAGCAGCCCGCCACGTGGACACTACGTCAGTGGCACCTGGCGTAGGTAGAAGATCCTCTAGCCTCCACAAGTTGGACAAAGGATTGTTAGGAGGGTAGCCATGTAGAATCTCGAAGGGAGTGGCATTGTGACTCTCATGCTTGGAAGAATTAAAAGCAAGCTGGAGCCAAGAGAGACTCTCATCCCAGGTGTTCTGCTTCTCAGCATGGAAAGTAATAAGGGCAGACCGAAGATTGCGGTTGAACCGCTCTGCATGAGAAGGCTGTGGGTAATAAGGAGAGGTAGTCACATGCCTGATACCATTGCCAAAACAGAACCTACGAAACTCATGGGAGGTAAACTGGCTACCGTTGTCGGACACAAGAGTGGAAGGCACACCAAAGTGCTGGAAGAGTTGGGACTGGAGAGCACGGATGGTGAGCTTAGCCGTGGCACTCCGAAGTGGGAAAAGCCAAACGAACTTCGAGAAAGCATCCACACAAACAAGTAGGTAGGAGCTACCTGACTTGCTACGGGGAAAAGGACCCACGTAGTCGATGAACACCTTCTCAAAAGGACGCTCGGCCACCTCAGAAGATAACAACCCTAACCTTGCATTCTGACTAGGCTTGCTGAGAGAGCACAGGTGACAAGCCCGCACTCTGCCAGCAACATCCCGGTCCATGCCCTTCCAGATGAAGTACCTACGAATCTTAGCGATGGTCTTATGAATGCCAAGATGACCGCCCACAAGAGAAGAGTGATAATACTGAAAGACCATCGGTACTAGATGACTAGGCAGCACTACACGGGGTTCACCCCTCTGTCGAGGACGGCAACAGAGTACCCCTTTGGACAGAAAATAGGGAGGGTGGGCACCTCCCTCTTGAAGCTCACCTAAGATGACTGACAGCTCAGGATCTTTCTGCTGATGGGACAGTAGGTCGTCAAAAGCCAGAGGAAAATCCAGAAGAACAGCACCACACTGAGCAACAGCCTCAGTCGGTGGATCACTGGGTTCATGATACATGCGGGAAAGAGCATCCGCGATGACATTCTGGGTACCCCTAAGATGTTGGACTCGGAACTTAAAGCAGAAATTTTGACCACCCAGCGACCAATTTTCCCGAGCTGTCTGGGATGGGCAAGAAGCCAAGACAGTGCCTGATTGTCTGTCTCCAGCAAGAACTCAGCGTGTTCCAAGAAACGCCGAAACTTGTCCGTACCAAAGACAACAGCCAGACACTCTAACTCATAGATGGAAGAAGCTTTCCTTTCCTGGTGAGACAACGTCCTCGAAGCAAAAGCGATGGGCTGCCTGACCCCATCAAACTCCTGAGAAAGAACAGCAGCAATGGCGGAGGAGGAGGCATCAGTCTGAAGAACAAATTCTCTGCTGAAATCAGGCATACGCAGGACAGGAGGTTGCATGATAGCCTCCTTGAGAGCATCAAAGGCAGTCTGCTGAGCTTGGCCCCACACAAAAGGGACACCTTTCTTTCGCAGCTCGTTCAACGGGGCAGCAAGCTCGGCCACGTTAGGGATGAAGCGACGGTAAAAATTCACCATCCCCACAAAACGGGCAATCCCCTTGGCATCTCTGGGAGGAGGAAAATCCCGAATGCCCTGGGTCCTCGCAGGATCTATGCAGACGCCTCGAGAAGAGATAAGATGACCCAGAAAAGAAATCTCAGGACGAGCAAAAGTGACTTTCTCTGGATTGACGGTAAGGCCAGCTGATTTGAGGCGACTAAGAACTTCCTCCAGATGTTGCATGTGTTCCCCGAAAGTCTCACTGTAGACAAGAAGATCGTCCAGGTAATTGAAAACAAACTTGAACTTCACATCATGGAAGATGGAATCAAGCAGACGAGTAAGAGTCTGGGCACCCACAGCAAGACCCATAGGAACCCTAGTGAACTGATAGAGATTCCAGGGAACACAGAAGCTAGTCATGGGCCGTGATTCCTTCTTCAATGGAATCTGATGGTAGGCCTGGTTCAAATCAAACACACTGAAAAACTTAGCCTTACCGAACCAACCTCCAGTAGATCAGACCAATCCACCGCCGTACCCGCGGACAACTGCTCCCGCAGCAACCTCCGGAGATTCAAAACATCCCCTTCCGGAGTCACACCCCGCGACCTCAATTCGAAAATCAACTCCTCCTTGACCAGGAGCGCAACATTCTGCAGATAGGCCATCTCGCAAAACAAAATTCTCAACAGTACACAAAAAACGACAACTCCAGGGTCCAAGACGAACTAAACCCTCAGCCTACCGAGCCACTGCCGACCACTCCAATCCACCCATGAAACCCATTCAACAAAGTAACCAAGCGGATTGCCTAGGTTTTTTTTTTTTTTTTTTTTTTTTTTTTTTTTTTTTTTAATACAAAGTTAAATGATTTATTTGGTTTTTAATTGTTTTTCTTTTTAAATAATTTTTATTTAGTATTTTTTTTTTTTTTTTCTTTTTTTTTTTTTTTTTACAATACCAAGACACCTTGACGGTAGGTCGGCCAACCATGGCCTACTAAATGGCAAACACCCACCGTCAACAACCAAGAGAGGATTAAATTTTTTTTTTTTTTTTTTTTTTTTTTTTATAGGCAACCACGCTCTGCTACCAATTGAGACCCATCCCCCCACCAAAGCTGGAAAGCGTGCCAACCGGGGGATGGCTCAAAACAAGTCGAGCGATGGGATCCCGGGTGGCAGTTGGAGGGTCAAAATAACACTCGGCAGCTGAGCAAAACTAATTTTTATTAGGAAAACAAACTGGCAGGCAGAAGGCCACAACAAAAAGGCAGAAGGCCACAATAAAAAAGGCAGAAGGCCACAATAGAAATTCTCACTTAAATAAATAATAACAAACACTAAAATTACCAAGATACGACACAATAATAACAAACGCTATAAATACCACAAACTCTACAAATACCAAAATTTAACAATTAATCAAATACAGGGTGTATGGTGTATGGCCTATCTGCAGTTTTGGCCTGAGACACCCAAAACGTAAGACAAATTATTAAAGAAACAAATAAAAGTGAAAAGAAAATTTATAAAAATTTTGATAACCCCAATTAAGCCGGCAATTTGGCCCACATCCCTTGATTCCACCGAGGCCAGGGAGTAAGCCGGATTCCCTGGGCAGCTCCGAATAGAAGTTAAGCAAAAGAACAATAATCCCCTTTTGCTGAAAGTTTAAAAATTAAACAAGTTAAAAGAAAAGATAACACGGTACCGTAGTAAAAAGTCACTTCAAGACATCTATTATCCCCTGACATCAATAATACCAAAACACGAAATAAATAAATAAATAACTAAATCACTAGGCCTAAACATATAAATAGAGAATACTCAGTTTAACAGTAGGGCCTAACAAAATATAAAAACTTGAATAACTATAACAATAAAATAAACTAAAGATTAACAACAATAAATATTAACACAATTTTTTTTTATTTTATATTTTAAAAACCCTTCTTTTTTTCTTAAATTTTCAATATCCATAACAATGTCCCCCATGGCTGTGTTTCCTAAAATCACTGTTCGAGTTTTCTAGGCCTAGGCCACATACAGTTCCACAAACTTTTTTTTTCTTCCTTTTTTTTTTTTTTAATTTCACTGTTAGAGACCCCCAGCTCAGCCGCCGGGAAAATAAATGGAAAGCACTGACCTGAGGACAGAAGACTCATACCCAAAGATGTAGCTGGGGCAGAAGGGTCACCAATGGCCTCTATACATGGTCCTCAGGCCAGGCTGGCAGCGCAGATGGTAGAAAATCCCCGGACGGCAGGCCGAGGGTAGAAGCGTCCTACCCGAGGACCCTGGAGTTTTGGGAACCTTTCAGCCGGCAACCATGACTTGACGACGCTGCAAAGAACAAGTGAACAGACAGGCCAACTTGACCGAAGCTGCTGGAACACGGAACGAAACGGAACTGGGCCAACGGCCACCAACTACGCGGAACGCAAGGCAAAAGCGAATCTCAGGCAGCCTGGCAGACAAACAACGAAAAAACGAAACTGTACCGGTCCAAGACCCGGTACATGTTGATGATCAAATTTGTTTAATTAAGGCCTATGTAGAATTGCTTAAGGAAAAGAAAACCTTAATTAAAATTGGGAAGTAGCCTAGATGTTCATTTTCATAATTATGCTGGCTTTTCATGTAACAACATATATTAACAACTACTGGCCAATAACTTATTTACCTAAAGCACTTGTTTGTAAACAGAGGAGTGTGTTTGATCACAATATTAGACCACAGTCTAATATTAGACTATGGTTCAGAGTACATTTTTACAGATTTTTCACTGAGTGACATCCATTTTTATCGTGCATTTTTCATAACCAATCGGATTTGATTAATAATGTGCAAGTATTTTTAAAGACACCGACAGTTCACTAACCTTATATTTTATAGTCAACTTATAACAATTGCCCACAGTACCGCTAGCTGCTGCTCTATTTCCAGCGTTGCTATTCCGCTTCGCCAGTCGCTCGCGAACGTCGTTCCGCGTTCACTCACTGTTGACATTTTAGAAGGTAAGTGGTTTTCCTATTTGCAAGATTTTCGAGAACAGATATATTCCGGTTACAAAAATATTCGGGTTAATAATGTACTGTAACTCTTAAAATCTGTTTAAATATAATAAAATATTCCAAATACAGTTTAGATTTGTAAGATATTGTTGTTGTCGTTTGTTGAATAGTTATTACTTGTTTTAAAACGGCCTTCTGGACAATCCAAGAGAACGTTATACAATTCTCTCCAGTCTGAGCAAGGTGGGCGTAAACATACCGAAATCGATCACTACAATATTTTGTACCTATACCGTAGTAAATTTGTTTTGCGAGACGTGTTATTTGTATTGTATTTCTACCAACACTAAATATTCTAACTAAGAAACTAACCTTCTAATGTCACATGTCTATTGATAATGCAAAAATTTACTACTTTTAACTAATAGATTGACGTGTGTTAGTTCAGAAAGTATTAACATCATACACTTCATGACACTACATCACCATATAGAGATTGTTTTCTAAAAATAACTGTGTTGGAAATGAGCCCATAGGCCTACAACCAACCAACAGATAATGTAAAAATAATAATAACACGTTAATATCAACATGAAATAGAGCAACACTTGTATACGCTTAGTAAACAAGACATTTTATGAATTAATCAGCAAACAAAGGCGTGATAAAAATATCCAATTTCTCTAGGCCTACTAATAGGGACATGACACAAACACGCATGCGCGTACAAACAATCCTCATTACAACCATCCATGTAGGCCTACAGGTTCGGTTTATCTACCCAGATAACTAGCTCGTGGTTTCCTCAAGCACAATGCGGTACATACGGTTAGTGATGGCAAACATTTTCTACATATCGAATTATCGATAAATTGCAAACCAATTGTCGATATTATCGTTCTAACGATCGATATATCGGGTAACTGTATCGAATAGTAAATGATTTATCTGTTTATTAACTCTTATGTTATGACCAAAAATACATTCATGTTTAGCTGTCACTATTTAGAATAGCCTGGAAAATACGTATGAATGTAAACATTAAATAAATTCATCTACACGAAACAAGTTGTGGTCTGTGGGTTTGAATGAAAAAAAAAAAAAAATAAATAAATAAAATAAAAACATTTATACCTCTAATCATTATGCTAATTATAAAAAAAATAATGTAATTTCACATTTAAAAATGCCACTAGGCTTCTTATAACTTATAAACATTAAAAATAAACAAATTAGTTCACTAAACTACATTTTTCTAAACCCCCGTTT
>JAQJVL010011058.1:0-10137 GCA_035578905.1 Stictocephala bisonia
TACGCTACCGACCTGAGCAAAGTCGAACTGAGATAGTAACTATGACTACACTCGTTCATTTGCACTCATCACATTTATTTACCCCTCATATTCGCCCATATATCTACCATATATCAACATCTTAGAAATGAATAATGATTTAATAATAATGAAATAACAGATTTCATTTCTGATACCTTGCATATAAGATAAACATGATAACTCTTTACGATTAACATGAGACCGTTGGGAAGAGTCCACAAGGTAATTTTGAAAATCTAAATAAACCAAAAAAACTATTTTATGATGTTATTTAAAAATTTATAGTAGAGGGGATGAGATGTATCTGCCCACTGTAATTACTTCCGTCCCCTCTCGTACATTATGAAATGCCAGTGCTGTCTCCAGGCCAAAATTCTGATTGCCAGTGAGGCGTTTGTAGTGGTATAATGAAAATGACCTTTGTTTCTTCCGTCTCTGTGGTGGTCTCAAACGACTGTTGCATACTCATTTATACTCAGATATGAGATGCGACTTAACTTTTGTGCATAATTTAAGGTGAATATGAATGATGATTGTAAGATATTAGTCACTTCAGCATGTGCTGAATAAAGACAGAGAGAGGAAGACCACTTGCGCTACCTGTGTAGATGGTTCACCCACCAGGGAAACCGGCTTCACAGGACCTATATTGGCAGATAGTCACCGGTCATAGTAAGGGTTCTATCAGTCATTGTTGCACAACAGACATTCTGAAGCCAGATCTGCGACTGTTCACCAGATTACCATTTTAAATGTTCTATTGACATAAATTTAATATATATAATAAATGTTGTTTTAATTTTCCAATTTAAAATTGCTGTTTCAGTAATTACTTTGTGAAATCGTGTTTATTTGTATTCTGTTTGATTATTTAGAATACAATTCAAGTGAACATCACACAAGACAAACATATTACAATATAAGCACAAAATGAACAAATATATTACAATACAAGTACAAAATGCACACATATTATGGTGATCGATTTCAGTGAACCACACTCACCCTCCTCAGACCAGAGGGACTCACAAAGATATTATATAATATTTATGCATTTTTTACTTGTATTGTATTATATTTGTGATTTTATGCTTCTATTGTAATATATTTGTGTCGTGTGACGTTCACTTGTACTATATTTGTACCAACACGTATTATGCTAATTAAAAAACTATTTTTTAATGTACATTTCCTTTTAATGTAGGGAAGTAAAAATTTTATTTTTTGAAGTTGTTTTCGCCTAAAAAACACTTTGCCTTCATTTCTTTAGTTAAGTATTAAACGGAATCTCTGAACTAGCTTTACCTTGAAGCCCAAATACTTTCTGGACCATTTAATGATCTATATAAATAAATTATTGTACCTTTGCAACATGAAACTATTTTAATATCATGTATTACATTTTGTTCACATACAGTTTTATACATTTATATTATAATTAATACAATCTTTTTACATATGTGCATGTTGAAATTAAGTCATTTTTCTTTTTTATAATTCAAAAGTTGCTTGCCTTTATTATTTCTTTTACATAGATTTAAGAATCTTTTCATATAATGTTTAAAAACTCATTTACTTTAACCTCTAATACTCATTCACATTAATTATTATTATTTAAATTGGTATTGTTATTTGTTTTACTTTTATACTATATTAAAACCTCATTAATGTCATAAAACATGTACAAAAAAATCATGTCTTTGACAAAAATATTTACTTACAGAATATTACAATTATAAATGCACTTTTTTAACAATAAATGAAACCACAGTATAACGATTGTAACTTTACAAGTTCGCGTCCTAATTATATGTTAAACATGGAAGAAATAGTTTTGCAACTTTTATCTTAATTTCAGTAGTTAGTGAATTTAGAAGTAATCTTGCTTAACTTCAAGAATAAAGCTAAAAAAAATACTGATTACAGACAATATTATGAAACATATACATAACGTCAGCCATATATAATATATTAACCATTAAAATAGAATGCAGTAAAGAGCTAATGTTTTTTAACATTAAATAAAAATATCAAAGAAATAATTAAATGGAAAATGTATTTATTGTGTTTCTTTATTATTTACAAACAGTGAGATTAGGACTACATAGTCCTCTCTTACACCTAACCATTACTATTATATATGTTATATTATTTAAATTCTTCAAATAATTAAATGCTAGAAACTACTTCAACTGGTAAACAAAAATATAAAAGTAAATAAATAAATACGGTAGTTAAATAAATTATATGGTAGTTAAAGGGACAGTTGGAAAATTACAATAATAAATTATCAAGTGAAAATAAAATAGCAATACTACTATAATTATAAACACAGTGAAATTTCAGGAAAAGCAACATCAAATTTTATACAAACTGTACAACACCAATTTGTCATTTTTTTTTTTTTTTAATTTGTTTTAAAAATGTATTTAGTTATAAAGCTTTGTCAGCTAAATAAAGTTAGCAGGCTTTTCATTATGTTTTTATCACTTTAATTAAATAGTTTTTAATTAGCATAATAGTGTTGGTACAGTATAAGTGAACGTCACAACATAAATACATTACAATATAATTACAAAATGCACAAACATACTACAGTACATTTACAAAATACACAAACATATTACAATATGAACACAAAATGCTCAAATATACTACAATGTAAGTACAAAATGCACAAATACTATGGTGATCATTGCGGCAAACCACGTTAACCTTCTTCAGATCAAAAGGATTCACAAAAGATTTAAAAACTTTAGCCTATGGTTACAATTATTGATAAGATTGGAATTTTGGATATTCAGTAAGCATTTGTATAACCCTTCATCTCAATTTATCTAGTTTTCTTTTCTTCAGATTTTACGTATGATATAATTAAAAAATTGCTATGTGAACTGTCGTCGCTAATTTATACTTTACTCACGGTAGAAAAAAGGTAGTGAGTCAGCTGTTAAAAGTGGTCCTCAGCTCCGCTGGAAGAGATCGTCATTAGAGACAGACGCAGTACACAGAGACTAATACACAATCACAATGCATTCATTGTAAACTGAAGCGACTAGCACAACTTAGTTGATGACGTCATCGGAAGTGAATTCGCGCCAGCATTTATTGAAACAGCAATCCGTTTGTAGCAACCAGAGATGAGTTACTGAAGTCAACTGGCAGGGGATATGAAACACCTTCCTCCGAAATACAGAAACACATGATCCAAGCGGAGTTAACTTTATAATTTGTTCGTTTTTTACGGCCGATAAAACATTGTGATATAAGCTTGCAATCAGGTTAAATGTTTGTTCACTTCAGTTCTGCTAATCAACATCCAAACTGTTCTGCTCCTGCTGTTTCTTCCTCCGATAATATTTCAGAGCAAAACACAATACAGCTTCTTCATTTCTCCAGGTTCTTGGTCTGAGGTCCTGATCCTATATTGTCTTTGAAACCTAGTACTTCTACAGACATTCATGACATATCTCCCAAACTTCTTAGAGCGGTGGCTGTTCCTCTATTTCTATTCTTTTTAATAACTGGTAAAAATTATTCCAATGTTTAAGAAAGGCTCTAGATCATCTCTCAGTGACTAAAGACCTATCTCCATTTTCCCAACCGTAAGTAAGGTTTTTGAAAGCCTTATCTGTACCAGGTTAACTGAATTTTTAAGTAAATATAATCTTCTGAGTCCTGCTCAATGTGGATTTCTTAAAGGAAAGTCTACTTCTGAAGCCCTCAATGAATTTCTTCAAAAAGTTATTACAGCCATCGACAATAACCAGTCTACTGCAGGAATTTTCTGTGATCTTAGTCGAGCTTTCGACACTGTAAATCATGAGAGACTTCTTTACAAGTTGGAGGCGTAAGGTGTTAGAGGAACGTCTCTGAAGTGGTTCAGATCCTACCTTTCAGATCGCAGTTAGCGTGTCCAAATCACAAATAGCTATATGGTCAAGTTCTCTTATAGCTTTCTTGCCAGTCAATTCAGGTGTTCCACAAGGCTCTATACTTGGGCCCTCCTATTTTTGCTCTACGTCAATGACTTGAGTAGAAATGTTATGGGTCATGTAGTGCAATATGCCGACGACTCTAGTGTGGAATTGCAAGCAAATCACCTGCCACTTCTGGATATCCAAATAACCACTACATTGAATTCCCTAAGTGAGGGGTTTTCACAAAACTATATATCTATGAATAAAGAAAAATCACAGATTCTAAAATGTTCCTTTCATGGAGACTATACTGACGACTTTCATGGAGGTTCTGTTCGATTTTTGGCCATTTATGTCGATTCAAACCTAAAGTGGGACACTCAGATTTCAAAAGTATGCTCTAGGATGAGCTCTTGTTTGTTTTCACTTAGTTATCTCTCTGGCTTCCACAACACTTATATATTTTTATATTTTATTTATATATTTTTAGCATAGTTTACTTATTCTTGTACTGAAAATAATTGTTGTGTAGTTATAGTTTTGTCAAAATGGCTGTATTAGGTTTTTTACCTGTAGCTGTTATGTAAAGAGTCATAAATAAATAAATAAATAAATAAAACACATCTTTTTTAAAGATCATATATTTTGGATACGTTGTTCCTGTTTTGTCATATGGAATCATATTCTGGGGGACGGCCCCAGTCACATCATTTAATAGAGTTTTCAAGATTCAAAAAACGGGCAGTTAGGATTGTTTTCGGTCTGAGATTTAGAGACAGCTGTAGGCAGGTGTTCCGTGATCAGTCTATTTTAACCCTTCCATCCTTATTAATTTACACTTATGCTCTGTTTGATTTCAAAGATCAATATCTTTTCCGCGCCCATAGTAACCCCTACAAAACAAGAAATAAAAATAATTTTATCATAACTCTTAATCAAAAAGCCATTTTTCAGGAATCATCTGCATATCTTGGCCCGGTCATATTTGGCAATATCCCGAATAATACTAGAAAAATTGATAGTGAGAGGGATTTCAAAAGCAGGTTAAAACAATATCTTTAAGACAAGGCATATTATGCATAGACGAGTTTTTAAGCAATCAATGATTTTCTCTGATTTGTATGACTGTTATATTTAATGATGTTCTTATATATATATATATATA
Source organism: Stictocephala bisonia (assembly GCA_035578905.1). Taxonomy (NCBI): domain Eukaryota; kingdom Metazoa; phylum Arthropoda; class Insecta; order Hemiptera; family Membracidae; genus Stictocephala; species Stictocephala bisonia. The sequence continues at coordinate 5,107 of JAQJVL010011058.1, forward strand.
TATATATATGTATATATGTACAATTGTATTTTTTATCTTTTTAGACCTTATTTAACACTGATTGACTATGTTCCAAACATTATTAAATGTCAATGAACAATAAACGATTTGATTTGATTGATTTGGATCTTTTGCGGAATGTCCCCGCATCTTCAAACGAAGTACTGTAGAAAGTTCACATGTATATATATGTACTCGTATAAGCAAGTAACACGTCTACTTATATTTATTTAATCCTAACCTAACCTAACAACCAATGGTGGAAGCAGTGGCGGCGCGTCCACTAGGCAAACTAGGCGGCCGCCTAGGGTGGCAACCTGGGGAGGGCGGCAAAAAGGGAAAAAATTAAAAAAAAATGGATTTCGTAATAAAACTTTGTGAATATTAGCTTAATTTAATTTTACAGGTCAGCTTACTGATTCATTCTGTGTGAGAGACGTGAGTAACAGACGACACTCGACAGTAGTCGACAGTGTCGGTTGTGCGCTGAGGAAGGTGAAGAGGCGACGGTAGTGTGCTGTGTGCGGGAAGGGGGCGCAGCCGCCGCCGCGAACTCTCTTGAGTAGCCGCGTGACCTTGAATGAAAGTTTCGTGTATAAATGAATCGGCGTTGTTGCCATCCCTGCTCTGCTCATAATGACAGTTGTGTTGTGACAGGTGATCAGATCAGTCAAGATTTGGCGGTTTGTTGTTACACTGTGACTGTGCTGTGTAGTGTGTTGTCTATATAATTTCAATAATACCTTATCTAAGGTAGATTAGTTAATTAGTAAACACCATCCTTTTCCCGTATTTAAAAGTTTGACCTCATACAGCCTTGTGTCGGATGTGTCCTACAATTTACGAAGTGGAAAAACTGTATATAACATACAACTTGATATAGGTAAGTGAAGTAATCAATAGTTTGAATCAGCTGTTACAGTGCTGCCTACAGCATACGTTTCTGTATAAATTAGCTGATACACATTCTGTATTTTGCTTGGTCTGATACAAATTTACTTTTTCCAAGTATAAAACCATCATCAAAAAGATGTACAGTACCAAGTTACCAAGTCTTGGTAACTTGGTACTATTTCAAATGTCAAAATATGAAGTTTAAAATAATATTCTTGCAACTTTTGAGCTTTCACACTCAAGAAATATATTTTGAAAAATGTAGATGTAGGTATCTTTTTAAATTTCTACATTGTGTAGTAAACTTCTACATATAATGTCTTAAATTTCAGGTAGATATTGTTCGTTATAATGGCTGAAAGAAAAAGACTATCTGGCTTCCAATACCGGAAAAGGAAAGCTGAGAAGGACAAGTTTTTCAGAACAAAAAGGGTCATTTTTAAAGTATTTATGCCACGAACAAATCAAACAATAAAACACATCGGATCAAGAGGAAGCGGGACCGGGACTCTCATCAGAAGCAGATTATCTACTTGAAAATAGTTGTAATAATTATGATGTTGAGGAGAACGTCAGTGAAATTCGAACAGAGGAAGTTAATGATGAAAGTGTAGGTACTGAAGAAGAGTTGAATGTGTCTACGCTAGAAAATCAAGACAATTTAGAATCAGAATCAGCTCTTGATTTTAATGACCCAGCTACTTGGCCTGACAGGTGCGATGACACTCTTAGGGTATCTCGTGTTCAACATGGTCCTCATCAGGAAAAGGATATTGATTTTCCACTCGATATCGGTCGTAGGAGGTTTTCAAAGAATCATTACAAAAGGCAACTAGCCAATGGTGAATCTGTCTGTCGTACGTGGTTACTATACTCAAAATCTAATGATTTGGTTTTCTGCTTTTGTTGTAAACTGTTCTTTAAATCAACTTCACCGCCAAGTTTATGTTCAAAAGAAACCAATGATTGGAAAAATATAGCTAAAATTCTGAGTAATCATGAAAAGAGCGACGGTCACATAACTTGCTTTCATGAATGGAAGGAACTTCAGCTAAGATTAAATAAAAATAAAACTATAGATGATCAAAATTTACGTCTGATGAAACAAGAAGAAAAATATTGGAAAAGTGTCTTGGAAAGAATAATTGCTCTTGTGCGAGTTTTAGGAGCTCAAAATCTGGCACTTCGAGGAAAACATGAGAAACTCTTCACAGCCGGTAATGGAAACTTCTTGAAATTTCTGGAATACTTGGCACAATTTGACCCCTTGATGCATGAACATCTTCGCAAAATTCAAGACAATGAGACAAATGTACATTACTTGAGCAAAGATGTTCAGAATGAAATGATCAAACTGTTAGCAAACGCCGTGCAGGCTAAAATTATTTCTCTAGTACATGCTGCAAAGTATTACTCTATAATTCTTGATTGCACTCCAGACGTCAGCCATACAGAACAAATGACTGTAATTGTAAGATTTGTGGCTATCACGGAAACTACAAGTGAAATTCGAGAGCACTTTTTAGGTTTCATACCCTTGACTGAGACAACTGGTGCTAGTTTAACTGAAGCAATTGTTGAAAAGTTGAAAGAACTCGAACTTTGCATCGACGATTTACGCGGTCAAGGCTATGATAACGGAAGTAATATGAAAGGCAAACACTCCGGAGTACAAAAGAGAACCAAAGAGATTAACCCGAGAGCATTTTATGTGCCTTGTAGCTCACATTCGTTGAATCTTGTTGTTAATGATGCAGCGCATTGTTGCTTGGAGGCTACGAAGTTCTTTGCTTTGGTTCAAGAAATTTATGTTTATTTTTTTGCTTCAACACAACGTTGGAATACTCTAAAAAAAAAAAACATGTAACTAACTTGACGCTTAAGCCCCTTAGTGAAACCAGATGGGAAAGTCGAATAGATGCTCTCGTACCTCTTCGATATCAACTGGGTGATGTTCATAACGCTTTAATGGACATTTATGAAGATCGCTCCTTAAATGGGCCAACAGGTAACAACTCACGAGTGCAAGCTTTAGGTCTGGCAAAAAACATTGAAAAATACAATTTTGTTGTAAGTGTAGTTTTATGGCACAGTATACTTTTTGAAATCAACATAACAAGTAAGCAGTTCCAATCCAAACAATTCGATTTGGCTGCTGCCAAAGATCAACTAAGCAAAACTAAATCGTACTTACAAAAGTTACGTTGTGACGATGGCTTTGGAAGTATTCTAGTTGATTCCAGAGGAGTGGCAGAAGAGCTAAATATTCAACCAACATTTGAAACAGAAACCCTGCCAACTCGGTTGAAAAAGAAAAAAAAAACAGTTTGATTACGAAGCGGATGATGAACCTTTGGTATCCCCTCAAGTACATTTCAAAGTCAATTTCCATTTTGCCATTCTCGATACTGCAATCTCTTCTCTGGATGAAAGATTTCAACAGTTAGAAGAGGTTACTTCTTTATTCGGATTTCTCTACAACATCTCCAAGGTGAATGCCGCAACCGCAACAACAAAGTCCCTGATGGACGATTGTATGAATTTAGAACATTTCCTCTCAAACAATGAGGCTAAAGATATTGAAGGCCACGAACTTTGCAATGAAGTTCAAGCCATTGCTAGGAGAGTACCCAAGAACGCAAATCCCCAGATGTCCTTAACTTCATCATAAGCAATGATCTTAAAGATTGTGCCCCAAATTTGTCCGTGGCTTTACGGTTTTGCTGACTCTGCCTGTGTCTGTTGCCAGTGGTGAGCGTAGTTTTTCAAAATTAAAAATAATTAAAACTTATATTCGATCTACCATGACGAAAGAAAGGCTTCAAGGACTGGCCACTCTATCCGTTGAACAAGACTTGGCAAAAAAACATCGACTTGAACGAACTGGTGACTTCTTTCACGAAGATGAAATTAAGAAAAATTAAATTGTAAAATGTAGACCTTCTCTCTGTTAACTTTTCACTTTTAACTTTTCCCTATAATGTATGTAAACTTTTAGAATTAAAGTTATTTATTCTATAAAATGATCGGTTTTTATTTTTATTTGATAAGTTCCTATTATGTACCTAATGAAATAAATACTCTGACACTAAGGGTTTCGCGTAAAATTATCTATCATAATTATAGTAGTACTAGTACCCACACAGGTTAGATTTTCCTCGTTAAGTATTCTTTATATTGTTTGTATTCGTATATGTAATTTGTGATTGTGTGTGTAAATTAATGTAAAAGTCTCGTTATGTGCATAAACAAAACAAAAGGCATAAGAAGTGGTGAGTTCGGGTAAGGGGTTCAATTGAAGAGGAAAATGGAAACAAAAAATCTAATCGTGGGGGGGGTGGAAAAAAAATATCTTGCCTAGGGCAGCAGAATAGCTTGGGCCGGCCCTGGGTGGAAGTGCTTATAACCTAACCTAACCTAAATACCAGAAGATGCCGATTAATAAATTGAACCGACTACGTTTATTATTTTCTTGTAGGTCAAAACCACGTGACCAATATCAAATGTACATTGTTTGAAAGTTTAGTTTAGTTCTAGACTTGGAAGACAATCTTTACCATATGCAGGGACATTCTGAAAGAGACAAACGTTTTTCACTCTTAGCGTTTGGATTAGGTTTTGATAGTTGATAAAACAGATGGTAAGAGACGACAGGGAAGGGAGGCTGTTAGTGACACCACAGGAAGACCAACGATGCGTCATGCGCCACTTCGGACCCACATGTCAACAAGTTTAACCCATAAACCAGTACTGTTTAGTGATGTGGGCCGGGCAAATATCCAGCGGTATAACAATGGGTATTTACCCCAAGCCCGGGTAAATACAGAAAAACTGCATATTTATAATTTTTAATGAATTTAGAGGTAATTGAATTGACTTTTTGTAATTTTCGTGCTGTAAAGATGTTAAAATGATAACTAAAAGTGTTTTGAGTTTTTTTGTGGTTTCCACAAGCATTTTCCTTCTTAGCAATATCCCGGGTAATTATGATTTTCATACTTTTTTTTGGTGTTAAACTAATGTAACAGGTATTTTATATATAGAGAGAATTTATATATTATATATATATATATATATATATATATATATATATATATATATTCTTGCAGTTAGTTAACAAAGATATTTTATATATAC
>JAQJVL010011059.1:0-10137 GCA_035578905.1 Stictocephala bisonia
TTAAAAATTATAACTGCATGGAGAGTTTTACATGTGGCTGAAGAGTGGGTCATAGAGCAAAGCTTTCGGCATAGTCCTGATGTGAAATTAAATTTCCTAAAAATTTGGTTGTATAACATTTGTTTGTATATCTTTTATTAATTCAATTTTTTCATTACTGATACTGTTCTTATTATATTATAAAGATGTTTTGTTTATATTGAAAGATGTTCTATTAATTATTTAGTTGTCATTTGTTTACAGCTGTTATTATGTGGTATATTATTATTGTCTTGTTGTTACGTAAAAGGGAAATAATTAACCCTTTCCATCCCAGACATATTTTTAAAAGTTGTTGAAAAAATCCCAGGTATTTTCATATTTGACATACCCAAAAATCTGTTGTCTCTTTTTGTCGATTTTGTCATTTTTTACAAAATAAATTATATAAATTCTGTTTATGAAGCAAATTTATTATTTTGAGTTTCATTAATTTCCTACAGATATCATCTGTAATATAAAATAAAATAAAAAAGGATTTAACAAAATTTACAACTTCTTTTGTATTTATATATATTCACAAAAAAATATTTTTAGAATTATTTCCGAGTTTGTTGTTATGAATGGTACTAAAAAAAAATTATTAAACACAGCTAATAACACTATTTAAAATACCATTTAGTTATCTTCAAATTCATATTTCACAATGCTAAAAATTATGGCTCACAAAAAAATCACAAAACTAAAAAGTTATGGCTCTTTTTCAAAAATACTTCATTTCCAGTTTTTATCCTACGCATGACAGCTAAGCCATATATGTGGTCTGATTCATCACTCTCCTCATACACGCAACAAGCGATTTTATTATCACTTACTGGCAATCTACTATGTTTTATTTTACTTATTTATACCTCCCATACTACACAAACAGTCACATCAGTCAAGAAACAACAATTAACCTCAGCTGACGAAAATCAACACAGCTGTTAATGCAAAACAAAGGCAACAAAATAATACAAGTTGTGATACTATAATAAAGCATTCTATCGTAACAGATCAATGTTTTTATAATAGTCAGTGTTTTCTGAACATTTCTATATCATTAATATAAATATTTAGAGTTATTAAATATTTTTTTAAATATTTATTTCAGAACGTCCAGAAAATCGGACACTGGGATTTTTGGAACGTTTTTCAAACGTCTAGAAAACCGGACGTTGGGATGGAAAGGTTAAAACACTTTCCAAATTTAACTTTTATGTTTAAATATTATATTATACAAGTTTGTGTAAATGGGACCAACAAGCTTTCATTGAGCAAGAGGAAACATTTAGGCTGAGGTGGGATAGGTTCATATGTTGAAGATTTTCAAAATGGACTTAAAAGTAAACATGGACTGTAATATAACTTATTAGAAGGAAAGTCCAACTGGAGTATGTGGAAGTACAAGTCTCTCATTCTGTTAAGGAGTATTCGTGGAGGAAAAGATGTAGTAAACGGTAAACTTTCCATACCTGAAGAACCAAACAATGATGATGTAAAGCAGGTAAAAGACTTTAAAACTAAAGCTGATTGTTTTAATAATGCTGACACCAAAGCCTTGCTAGTATTGACAACTAACATGACAGAAGAAATTCTTACCAAAGTAATCAGATTTCATTCAGCTAGGGAAGCATGGTCGGAGCTACATAGGCTATATGAGGGCATTACTGAAGATAAACGGTTTGTTTTATGCATACAGTTCTTTACATACAATTTTGCGTCAGGTGATAATATGGCAAACCACCTTTATAAATTGAAAAACATTTGGAATAGTCTTAATTTAGAGTTAAGTTAGGATGATGCAAATCAAAAGCTTCCCAAATTCCCCTTAATATGTAAAATAATTTAAACCTTCAGAGTATTTTTCTTTCAAATCAAGTTGGCAGATGATGGCAAAGACAGAAAGAACGGTTGAAAATTTGACAGGGCAGTTATGTATGCATGAAAGAGATTTGAAAAATTTAAACAGTAATATTACTGACAAAGCTGAAGAAGCGTTAGCCTTAACACCAAAGTTAAATCAAAATACAACCCAGTCAAACATGAAATGTCATTATTGCAGTAAGGAAAGTCATTCAATTAAAAATTGTATAAAATGGAAGAAGGATAGAAAACCGTGCAAGCATAAGTTAAAATCTGAAAATAAATTTGGGTCAAAAGTAAAGCCTAATATGTTGAACAAAGGAAAATCAAAGGTATCTATGTACGCGACAAATGTTTTCAAAGTACAATGTGATGATGGTGCAACAAACCATATATGTAAAAATGAAAGTCTTTTTCTAAGTATAAAAGAATTTGACAAACCACGTACAGTGACCACAGCAAATGGTGTTGCAGATAGTGATGTAGGGATAAGGTTTTTTACTATGACAACAGTTACCGAGACATTATGCTAACTAAGGTGTGGTTGGTTCCTAATATGCATAACAATTTGTTTTTAGTGTAAGTAGCTCATTATAGAATTCCGAAGAGTAAATTCATTTCAACTCCAGAGGAATGCAGATTTGAAATTGATGGTAAAGTTATGTTGACTGGTAACAGCGTATGTGGAAATGGGCTGTATGAGCTAAATGTTGTAAGTATTTCACAGTTTTCTAATACACTTACTGTTAATGCTACAACAAATCCAGCTAAAACTTTACAATTGTATCATGAACGCATGGCACACCAAGACAAACGTCACATCAAAAATTTGATAAAAATGAACTAGGAATTGAAACGTCAGTCGAGACTGAGTTTTGTGAAGGCTGTGTTTATGGCAAAGCACACAAACTAAAATATGGAACTAGAGAGCGATCAACTAGTCCACGTCAAATAATACATGCTGATGTTTGCGGACCGTTTCAGGAAGATTCATTTTCGAGGTCCAGGTACTTTGTACTTTTCAAAGATAATTTCACTAAGTACAAGTTCATTTATTTCTTAAAACACAAGTCTGAAGTTACAGCAACATTTCAACAGGTAATCAATGAGTGTGAACAAGTTTGACATAAAATTAAAACTGCAATCAGACAATGGTGGAGAATTCAACAACATCGAGATGAAACAGTTATGTCAAAAATACAACATCGAACAACTTTTTACGACCCCCTACTGCAGTGAACTCAATGGTTTCATAGAGAGAGAACACTGTACTGTACTAGAAGCTGCAAAATCCATATTTCATGCTCACGGTAGCTTACCATAATTGTCATGGGCAGAAATAAACAATGCTGCTGTCTATCTTCTCAACAGAACTATAGAATCAGAAGTACCTAATAAGTCACCTTTTGAGTTATGGTTTAATAGAAAGCCAAGCCTCAAACACCTAAGAATAATTTGAAGCAAATGCTATGCGTATATTCCCAAAATAAAGAGAAGAAAAATGGACAAAAAGGCAATAAAAGTAATTTTAGTCGGATACAATTGATTTGGCTACAAAATATTGACAGGAGAGTCACAGGTAATCCAATCAAGTGATGTAGTTTTTAATGAAAAATTACTTAGTCCAAGCACAACATAATCTCTTCCAGATCAACTGAAAAGCCATCAAGAACTTAAAAGCACAAAAGAAGGACAAACTCAAGATGATGATGTATCAAATAATACTGATGATGAACATAAAGAAGAGGATTCAAAATCATGTAGAATGAAGTTAAGAAACAGAGAGAATATTCTTTGTCCTCAACGCTTTAACGAGTTCATATCGTCAGTCATTACAGAAAGTCTAACTAATCATACACCAACGACTTATGAAGAAGCTATTCTATCAGAAGATTATAATGAATGGAGAAAAGTAATGCAAGAAGAAATCAAAGCATTACAAGAAAATAATACATGGGAATTAATAGAATTACCAGAAAAAAGAAAAGCTTTGCAATGCAAATGGTTTTATAGAATCAAAGAAAATCCAGACGGAACAGTTGAAAGATTCAAAGCACGGCTTATTGCTAAAGGCTATTCTCAAAAGCAAGGTGTGGATTATAATGAAACTTTCAGTCCTGTAGCAAGAATGACTACAATGACCAAGTGCTGCTGCTATCAAAAAGATGTGTCTAGCACAATTTGACTTATCCACAGCATTTTTATATGGTAAACTAGATGAAAATGAAGAATCTACATCAAACAACCACAAGAATTTGATGATCAAAATCGTATGCAAACTGAAAAAAAGTTTGTCTGAGTTGAAGCAAGTTTCAAGATACTGGAATAACCATATAAGTAAAGTCATGAAAGATTCAGGATTTACACAAAGCACTGCTCATTCTTGTTTATTTACAAAAATTGAGAATAATGAACAAATCACAGTAACTTTATGTAGATGACAGCCTAGTTGCACCAACAAACAAGAAACTTTTAGAGCGATTTGGAATGAGTTCATGTAAATTAGTATCTACTCCATTATCAGTTCATCAACTGAAGAAAGTGAACTATCGGAAATGGGAGCGACTAATTTCCCATATCAACAAGCTATAAGCGCACTAATGTTTTTAATGCTATTAATGAGACCTGATATTGCCTAAGCAGTGGGAGTTGTTTCACGAAAACTTTAAAATCCATCACAAGAAGATATTGTGAAAGTAAAACGGATATTCTGTTACCTCAAATGAACACAGAACTGTCAGACTGTCTATCAAAGAAACTCAAATATACCACTAGAAAGTTACAGTGATGCGGATTTGTGTGGAGATTTACAAACTGGACGGTCAACTACAGGTGTATTGTGTATTTCTTGGATGAGTCAAAAACAACAGAGAGCAGCTTTGTCTACAACAACAGCAGAGTTAGTAGCTGTAAGTAAGCCACAAAAGAAATAATTTGGATCACAAGACTATTTAAAGAATTGTCCATTGAACAAGAAGAACCTATGTTGACAATGAAACTGCAATAAAATTGGTGAAAAATCCAGAATTTCACTAAAGGACTAATCATATCAGAATTCGTCACTTTTTTGTACGAGAAATAGTTCAAGAAGGTCTGCTGATTATCCAGTAGATTACCACAAATGATCAGTTAGCAGACATGCTTACAAAGCCAATGCATAATCCAAGGTTAAATAGTCATTTAAAACGAATTGGACCATCTTTTGAGTTGAGACCATCTATTCAATGAGGGAGAGTATTATGGTATCAAAATGTTTTGTTTACATTGAAAGATTTTCTATTAATTATTTAGTTGTAATTTATTTACAGCTGTTATTATGTGATATATTATTATTGTCTTGTTGCTACGTAAAAGGGAAATACAAATGTTTCTAGTATTTCTAAAACTTGATTTTTATTTTTCAGCCTAATTAAAACACTTTGCAAATTTAACTTTTATGATTAACCCTTTGAGGACCAACTGACGATATTTCGTCAGTACTATTTTGTGCGAAAAACCCCGCGCTGACGATATATCGTCAGCAGCCGACAGTGCGAAAAACGCCACTGACGATATATCGTCAGCGGGCAATAATTTGTGTAGTATGTTTTCTATAGTACATTGAATGATCCCGTATCTTGTTTTAAATGTCTTTGGTTTCTTACTAAGTGCCTTGATAATGTTTTCGATAAAAGAACAGCTAAAAAAAATACTAATTGGTTGTTTTTTGTTCCGTGTTTCCATCACGTCACTAGCGCTCACAGTGGCAGTGGGCAGTGCGTGAGTGCTTGTAAACAAGTGAAGAAGGTTATGTGCGGTGATTTATTCATTTTGTTTGATTGTTTTATAGTTTGTTTATAACATTTATAATTGAATAAAATAGTTTCCCACAGTAAAAATATTTATTGATTTTTTTCTGTTGACACACAAAGTCAAAATTTTATTTTATTTTTTGGTTCTTTTATTTTTTTTCCGGCGTAGGTATATTATTATGTCAATCAAACAGCAATATACCCTTATTAGTTGCTAGAGTAACTAATGACAATCATTTTGGTAAAAGAATTATTAAAATATCTTAAAAATTGACAAAAATACAAAAAATTTTACAAACCTTTGCAAAAACGCAGATTTCTTGCGGTCTTTTTCGCATACAAAACTGACTGTTTGCAAAAAAAAAATTTTGACAACTTTTTTTTTTTTTTTTTTAATGGCTCTGGTCCTCAAAGGGTTAAATATTATATTATAAAAGTTTGTTTAAAATATAACAGTATAACATTTGTCTGTATATCTCGTATTAATTATATTTTTTCAATAATGATAATGTTCTGGAGATTTCTTAACCCTTTGCACTCAGTTGAGGTTTTTACGCAAATTCCAGCTGAGTATTTATATCAATCAGTTGTTTCATTACAAAGCACTGATATTCATCAGCTGGTTATTAGAATATTACAGGCGTTTGTTTTGGCACATTTTAAACCTCGTTAACGCATACTACTGTCGTGAGGTTTTCCTGTCAGTGTCACAGTGTTATCACCAGTTATTGTGCATATAGTTTATTATCGTTAGTATTGTATATAGTCTTATTAAATTTTATTGTGAATAAAGTGGTAAATGTAAAGTGTTAGACTATGTAAATAAAATTGAGCCAATTAGTGTTTTTTATAAAGTAGTGAAAAGAATAACAGTGAGTCTATCGATTTTCATTCAGACAGTGTTAGAGACATATTAGACTGTAGTGATGTGGACAGTTCTGTTCATGCAAGTAATATAGACGAGGAAGATAATGTGCTTGAGGATTTTGTAGATAATAGTGTTGAGAATAAAGAGCAGGACAAGCAAGAGGTGGAAGGTGAAGATGAATGCCGAGATGAGTGGGTAGAAGTTGAAGGGAAGTTTTTACAAATTTAATTGGACTCTTAGTAATGGTTTTAAGCCTCCAATGAGTCAGAAACTTACATACCCTTAACCCTCGAACCGGGTTCTACTTTTTCCTGTACCGTCACATCATTTTTTGCGCATTTGCAGACATTTTTTCAAAAAATGATAAAAAATAGTACAATTATATAACCCTACCTGTATTTAGTATTATTGCACTCCTAATAAAGCAGGCTATCTAATAATAATAAAATATTACATCTTTGGGAAAACAAACATTTTTTATGACTCATGATATCTCGGACAATGACTTTTGTAAACATAAAAAAGGGAGGGGGTCACCTTGAAAACAATATATTATAGCTAAATTCAAAATTCCAAGATAGCCTAAATATTACAAATTTCATCTAGTTTCAGGATATATAAAGGTTTTATATGTTATTTGAAGTATAAAAGTAATTATACTTACAAAACCCTGTGTAGTACAATTTATGCAAAAATTTGTTACTGTGGTAACATAATTTTCAAAAATTTGCTAAAAATTCTATATAATCAGTACAGACTTCTAACTAGTACTAAAATTTATAGAAGTATTTGTTCTATAAATAAAATATATTTGTAAAATGGTTACTTTGGTATCCTCTGGCTGTGAGCTTAGGGGTCCACAGATGATGATGACATTTATCCGGCGTACGCACACAAATGTGATATTCTTCATGTTCAGAATTTTTTTTCTTTTATAAAAAGGCTTCAATATAATTTTGTGTGTGTTGTATGTATATACCAAAAGTAATGTAAACACAATTATATCATAATAACACCATAATTACGTATAATAAGACTTACAAATTCAATTGAAAGACAAGTAAACAAAACTTCCAAGGCTAGCGTCAGTTTGAAAATCGCTTTCACATTGGACAACGAATATTCATCATATTATTTTCCATTGTTTCCGTCGTCTTAGAACCAAGTCAGGCATACCACTATAATCGGTAACTCTTCCCGTTTTCAGTGGTATATGAATCTTGTCAATAGCGCTAAAAGGTATACTATAACAAGTGATAATATCGAGCGATGTCAAGTCGACAATTTTTTGTCGATTGCCAGTACAGAATCAACACAAGTCGACAATTATTTGTCGAAACGCGGCACGAGGGTTAAAGTACTTTCAATTCTTCTTTATTGATGAGTTAATGATTGAAAATTGTAAAGGAAACCAATGGGTTTTGCATGTGGACTACTTGGAAGAAAGTTACTCTTCCTGAATTCAAGGCTATTGTTGGCTGTTTGATCAACATGGCTATGATTCATAAGCCCAAAATCAAAGCCTTTTTCAACTGATTTTGTTGCTTTATTTTTCAAGGAAATATTTTCTAAAGAAAGGTTTCATCAAATGATGTGGGACCTACACGTCTGTCCACCCCCAACTAGTCCTATAGTAGGGACACCATCCCATTCAGGAAAAGGAATGTGCTCTACCTAGATAAAAAGTTCTACATACTGAAAAATAAAAGCAAGTGTAGATGAAAGCACTGTTGGGTTTAAGGGGAAAATTATGGTCAAGGTGTATGCAAGGACTAGCCTATCAAATGGGGCATTACAATTTATGTCCTTTCTGAATCTGACACTCGCTATATTTGCTGCCTAGAGCCTAACTGAAGTACTGACCGTATGGAAAGGCAGGATTTAGACGTCACTACCAGAATAGTCATACTTGGGATTAACGATTAAAAATAATTAACGATTAAATTTAATCATTACTTTTTCTATTAACTTTTTAACTTAATGTAACTTTTTAACTGGTAATGTTTAACTTCTAACTTTAACTAGTTGAAAATTTGGCTAACAGTTAAAGTAACTCAGTTAGTTTTTCAGATGTGATAAATGGTGCCATTTGGTCTGAGGAATGTGGATTGGGGAGAAAGTATCTAAAACTCAGGCCAAAGACCGATAGTTTTCCTCATCCCCCAATTGTCACCGACAAGCAAGGTCACTGTTTTGAAGACGCACCCCCTCCCCTTTAGTCACATTTTACTGCCTTATAAATAAAAAAAGGCGGACCAAACGAGTATACCATTGTTGTGGGATTGACTTGTGTCCCTTGGGTGATCATTTCACTTGACTAGTTTATGTTTAGGGATAAAGTTGAGATAGTCATTTAGTTATCTTGTTTTAAATCAACGTGTTGGGCCTAAGCTTGTTTTTCTTTCATAAACTATATTACTGTAATTTTACCTGTTCACCCATCTATCTGTATAATTAATTAAGAAAATCAGTTGCATTTTGACATTAATGCTGTCAATACTTGATTAATTGATCATTACATATCTAAATTGTCCTGTTCAAATGGTTCGGAAAAAACCATTTAAATAGTTAATCAAACCAGCATTTCCTCAAACGTTTACTTTATTTTAAATTAGTCTTACTAGGTAAATCAATCCATTATATGATACCACGCAACAGAATTAACTATCATCAAGATTGCAGAACATATTTCAAGTAACAATTGCTATATTTCGTTCTGTTTTCATTATTTTGCTATCGGCACCGTCGAAAAGAAAAGATAATGATAATACTATCATTAATATTAATAATATTATCAATGGTAATTAGTTTTGTATTTTTTAATGATTTAGATAGTTTTCATAATTTTTAATTAACATATCTCAGTAAGGATAAAACATGCACTCAGAACGGCAAATTCTTAAACATCTAATAAACGTAATTGCTTATCGAAAATAGTATGAATAGATCTGCTTTCACTCACTTATAGAGTGAGTATATTTTGTTCAGTTTTTGTTTACGCTGATCCCCATACTTTCTTATCAGTGACCCTTCCTTATCATCTCCAGCCTGATAAAAATCAACTAGAGTCAACATGTTGATATTATTTGGCCTTTCTTATTATCAGCGCCAATTAAAAAAAATGTTGTGTTACTGTGAATTTCCTATAAGATAGTTATTTATTTTTTAAAGTATAGCTTAAAAATGTAAAACTTTAATTTCAAGGATTTATGTCAGTTTTTGTTAATAATTTTAGAAATTAAATATTTAATTTTTTAGAGTTCGGAAAGTTATAAAAAAAAACTAGAAATTGCTATAGTCTAATTAATAGTATTGTATAATAATGTATTATAAATAGGCCTATTTATCTAAGATATTATAAATAATAAAAGATAATACAGGTTAAGTATTTGTTTATGTATATTTTACTGTAGCAAAACTAACTTTTAACTTTCAATTTCAGTTAATTTTCTAATAATTTAACTTTAATCAAGAATAGTTCTTCATCCAGTGAACAAGCTTAAGGAGTCCTAAAGAGGTGTTGAATGATTCCATGTATTCACAGATCAATTTAACACAAATATGGATCTGGCACACGAATTGTGCAACATGAGA
>JAQJVL010011060.1:0-10133 GCA_035578905.1 Stictocephala bisonia
TTATTACATGCAAACCCTCAGTACTGTTAGTCTCTTGTTTACAGTGGTGAAGTGTACATATGTTCTCGTTTATTTAAAGATTTCAGTTTTTTAATATAAGTGATTGAGTGAGTGTTAGATATTCAAAATGAAATCAAAAAAGGAAAAAGGTGGTTGTGGCGAATGAAGAGGAGCTTCAAGCGATTAGGAGACTTAACTCAGGCGAATCAGATAAAAAGATAGGTGTAGATATAAGAGCTAATTATAGGAAAAAGTATAGTAGCTGGCAATGGGAAAAAATCATCATGAAATTGGAAAGTGGCAAATAGCTTCCATCAGTGGAATTTAAAAAATGCAATATTATAAAAAAGGTGAACACTCTAAAATAAGTTAGGCATTGTGTTTATGGCATTAAAAGCTAGAGGAAAGGAACTTTCTGTTTCAGGTCCTTTGCTCCAAGAAAGTGTTGGATTTAAAAAACTTTTTGAAGAAAATAGTGAGTTTACTGCAAGCGTAGGGTGGTTAGAGCGGTGGAAAAGTGTTAATGATGTCCGGCAGTTAACAACATCCAGTGAGTCATTATCGGCTGATGCTGCTTCTGTTTCAGAATTTAAAATCGCTTTGCACAGTGTTATTAAAACGAAGGAATTACTGAATATTAGTTTTTTAAGATGAAACTGCACTGAATTACTGGATGCTGCCTACAAATTCATTAACTGTTTGACAAAAAATGTCAGCCCCAGGATTAAAAAAAAAACAAATATAGGGTAACAGTTTAAGCTCTCATTTATGTAAGTGGAACTCACGAAATAAATTGCCGGCGTGGTGGCTCAGTGGCTAAGGCTTCGGACTGCGGAGGGCAATGTCCAAGGTTCGAATCCCCACTGAGCCAACGGTCGGTACTTCACTGTAGGCCCATGTCAACTGGCGAGTGAAGTTTAAAAAAAAAAAGGTTGACTGGTATTGACAGGTCAAGGTCACCACATGCCTTAAACATCTGTAGGAGGCTGTAGGCCTTAAATACAGTAAAGTAATGCATTCAATAACTATTGAATAAGATGTTATGTTTATTTAATTACATACTTTAGCTGTACGAAAGCAATAGATCGATATAGATCTAATTGTTTCCTTTTTGCTATAAAATCTATTTCTTACATACGAAATTGAAATTTTGTCAGTTGTTTCAGTTTAAAAGGTTTCGGTTAACGAAGGTTTCACACTTTTATAACTGGAACTAAAAGTAATAAGCACATGTAATTTATATGAATGTTGTGGCCAAGGACTGTTCAGTGAATGTATTCACTTATATGACTGTAAAAACTGGTACTTAAAGTAATAAGCACATGTAATTTATATGAATGTTGTGGCCAAGGACTGTTCAGTGAATGTATTCACTTCCATGACTGTAAAAACTGGTACTTAAAGTAATAAGCACATGTAATTTATATGAATGTTGTGGCCAAGGACTGTTCAGTGAATGTATTCACTTATATGACTGTAAAAACTGGTACTTAAAGTAATAAGCACATGTAATTTATATGAATGTTGTGGCCAAGGACTGTTCAGTGAATGTATTCACTTATATGACTGTCAAAACTGGTACTTAAAGTAATAAGCACATGTAATTTATATGAATGTTGTGGCCAAGGACTGTTCAGTGAATGTATTCACTTCCATGATTGTAAAAACTGGTACTTAAAGTAATAAGCACATGTAATTTATATGAATGTTGTGGCCAAGGACTGTTCAGTGAACGTATTGACTTCCATGACTGTCAAAACTGGTACTTAAAGTAATAAGCACATGTAATTTATATGAATGTTGTGGCCAAGGACTGTTCAGTGAATGTATTCACTTCCATGATTGTAAAAACTGGTACTTAAAGTAATAAGCACATGTAATTTATATGAATGTTGTGGCCAAGGACTGTTCAGTGAATGTATTCACTTATATGACTGTAAAAACTGGTACTTAAAGTAATAAGCACATGTAATTTATATGAATGTTGTGGCCAAGGACTGTTCAGTGAATGTATTCACTTATATGACTGTAAAAACTGGTACTTAAAGTAATAAGCACATGTAATTTATATGAATGTTGTGGCCAAGGACTGTTCAGTGAATGTATTCACTTCCATGACTGTCAAAACTGGTACTTAAAGTAATAAGGAGGTCACATTTGTATGTAATAACTACTAAATTCTTAATGTAAATTGTTATATAATTATATTTTAGCTTCATATTAGTATGAAACACAAAATGCTATACATTGCTATACATTGTTTATACATTTTTAATAAGAATTTTACTGATTTGTGACTGTCCCAAGACAAGAATCATTAAAACTTAGTATATTTGTTGTTTTCAATACTGTTGTTACAATATTCTAATGATGCTCTTGATGTGTTTGAAGCTTATTTTTATCGTAAATGTTTTTACAATTTGTCATCTGTTTTTTAGTAATAACTCGTAGAGGAGATATGGAAATTCTTGGTTTTAATCTTTTGCACTGGGCTACTTCCTCATTACCATGGGAGAACATCACAGACCCTAAACAAGCTGAGGAAAAGAAAAAGTCTTTGATGGAAAATATTTCAACTGCTGCAAACAAGCTTGTACCTACTGCCCCACCAGGTACACTAATATTTATATCAATACATTTAAACAACTTGTCGTTAACTTACAAATTTAACATATGAATTAGGTAAATTTGTCTGTTTTTATATTTTTATTGCAGTTGTTTAATAAGCCAAATTAATTTATAATTTAAATTCGTAATAGAATTTTAAAATAAATATACTGTTTTTTATTATTTATAAGAAAAGAAATCACCATATAAATCCCATACACTAAAGTATTTTCAGCAAAGTGTGTTTCAAATTTGATCTGAATTTTCTGTAAATGTTTCATTCTTCAAAATAAGACGAAAACTTTTATTATTATTTATACATACCTCTATTTTGTAAAATATTATTAATAAACATAAAAATGTTAAATTGTTATAACTCATGTTTTATATGGGCTATAGGAATTGTGCTCAATTAAAACTCCAGTGGTCATGCAGGGTAATTTAATTACCCCAAGCAGTTTGTTTTTGTTGACCTGAACAGTTGGCATCTTGACCTTCTATTTCTTTTTTTCTCAAAAGGTCTTCTCAAAGACCTCGAATTCAGTTTCTTAAATTTTATGAGGGTTCTCTTATATGGTTTTCTTTATACCTTTACGGTAGGTCACAAGTGGCTAAGGTGGGTGGAAAATGTTCTGATGTGCTTCATTGAAACGTAGTGGTCCCGCAGGGATCTTACCGTGGACCCATTCTGTTCTAGTTGTATACAAGTGATCTCGAGAAAGAAATTTAAAACTGCTCTTTACACTTCTTTGCTGGTAACTGTCAGTTAGTTTTGACCTTTCCTTCTCATGGTTTAGGCGAGGAGGTTAAACAAATGAATGTCAACTTATTTGTTTTAAAGAAATGATCAAATAGTCATGGTCTGAAACTCAATCCTGAAAAATGCTTGGTACTCCCACTTCATTCCTCTTATGTACAACCCATGAACAACCTCAATAGAATGGTGATTCTTGATGGTAAGTGCCTTCCTGTATCTGAGACAGTGTGTTGGGGTCAGAGTCAATTTTCTAAGTTAAGTTTTTATTCCAATTTGAGGTACATTTGTCAGAGAGTTTTATATAGGCTGCTAGCTCTTCATATATTGAAGTATATCCCTCCAGAAGCTGCCAAGCTAGAATTAGTTAAGTACATGATTTTACCAGTAATTTAGTATGCCCTTCCATCTTTTGGAGAATGTTTGACACTGGAGAGCAGAGTAATACTCATGAGATTGCAAAATAGAGCTTTGAGGTTCGTCTACAGTTTAAAGAAGTTTGAACACATAACAAAGTATCGTGATCAAGCCAAAGTCCGGTCCCTTGAGAAACAATTCTTTGTTCAAACTGTTTCAATTGTGCATAAAACTATATCAACAATATTTCTTAGCACCCATGATTCTTCTATAATTTTTAATCTACATCTATATTTTAATAAGTGAACAAGTAGAAACTATAAATAATTTTCTTATTATTAATTACTGACAAAAACAATAATTATTTCATGAAATTTTCATAAATAGATATTTAAAATAAATATGGCATCAACATTTCCCATTCTTCATTTTCTTTTTTAATTTTATATCTCGTATATGATTCTTATTTTTCAGCAAAAATAAAATCAACGCTAATAACATTTGTGTTGAAGTCAGGTTTGTGGACGCCGGATACACCAGTAAGATATAAGGAAGGGTTCCAGTCATCAACAACTAACAACATCAATGTACGTTCTAGATAGATCAATAACGCACTGCAGCAATTTGAAAATTGGTGCCATACAATCACACAATATTATAAAAAGTAACGCTCGCAGCTGCACATGTACAGGACTGACAAATTGTTAATTTTAAATAAAATGACCTAAAAAGAAGTATTTCAAACAATCATTATGAAACTATAAGCTTGGGAGGTTTAAACAGTCACCACTTTTCGATTGTAGGCTAACATCCGCATTCACCAGTTATTACACCTAATAAATTCCTTCCTCGTAATATGATTGATTTCAAATAGCATTAATATACAAACAAATTATTTATTTGTTTGTATTTTAATATTTATTATTCTAATTCAACATAATTTGTTTCAGTTATTATTAACTACTTGGATTACGTCAACAAACTCAAGCATGATCAAACTCCTGATTATGATTTCTGTAGGAAGTTGTTTAAAGAAGAACTAAAAAAGATTGGGGAACCAAAAGGTGGAAAACTTGTTTTTAAAGTAGACAATAAAATACCAAAAAAGACTCAACAAAAAGCTTCAGCAGTAACTAGAAAACGAGCAACTAGAAATGGGCACATTGTGACTGAAAGTGAAAAGGAGATGGATGGCACTGTAGATGAAGATTGCCTTCCAAAAACTCCGAAGAGAAGTGCAAGGAAAACCAAGGACAAAGGGCCCAGCTGGAAGGATTGTGAAACGGTGAAAACAAGTGGTGTCATCAAAGCTGGAGAGTATGTGAGCAGTAATCCAAAACCTGTTAAAAGGCAGAAGAAACTTTGAGATAATTTTCCTTAGGACTATGTTTGAAGTACAGGACAGTATAAATTACTATGTGCCTTTAATGATTTTTGTTCCTCTTATATATGTTACACATTTGTTAATGTTGTTAAGTGACGATAAGGACTTACTGTATTAATAATAATTAATGGTGGTTTCTGTTGTAATAACAATGTATACAAGTAATTTTGTATCTATTTTATCTTTGCTTGCCAACTTTAATTTTTCATACTATTTAATTGTAATTTTTTCAAATAAAAATATTCCTTTTTAATGTTTCTATCAATATTTTTATATCCTCATTTTGTATTAATATTCTGATATACGTCAGGGAAGATGATCAGGAAAATTAGTAGGAGTAAAGAACAAATTAGCCTATTCTAAGTTCTACATTTACTACTACATGATAAAGGGAAATCGGTTGATTATTGTTAAAAATTTGTAAAAATATATAAAAAAAAGTATATATTTTTAGTAATAATATTGAAAGACCAGGCCCATCGTACTAGTTGTTTTTAATGGCTTAACATTATTTAATCAATCATTGACCTTCCTGGATTCAGGGGTATATGAGTGGCAGCAGCAACTTGTCAGAAAGTGGGAAGATGTATGGGTTTTCAATATTGGCCACCTAATGGCCAAGCTACATACATCGCAAAGTGTACTGTGATTTATAACGAAAAGACCCATAAAAGTACATAAGTACCCATCCCTATACATACAGTGTTGTGACCATACACGTACAGTGATAGTGACCCACCCTCCCACCCATACACCTACAGTGATAGCGACCCACCCTCCCATCCATACACGTACAGTGATAGCGACCCACCCTCCCACACATACATGTACAACGATAGTGACTCACCATCCCACACATACACGTACAATGATAGCGACCCACCTTCTCACCCATACACGTACAGTGATAGCGACCCACCCTCCCACACATACACGTACAACGATAGTGACTCACCATCCCACACATACATACACAGTTACAAAGACCCACCCTCTCACCCATACACGTACAGTAATAGTGAAGAATTTCACAGAATTTACGTTGAAAATTTCCATTAAAAACAATGTTTATTGAAAAATTGACTTCTGTTCAAATGTATAATGCCCAATAGTGTATACAATTGTAATAGACAAAGAACAAATTAGCCTATTCTAAGTTCTACATTTTGAATAACCCTAAATAATTAGTTTTCATTCTTTCATCGCCATAAGAGAAAACTCTTGAAGTCTTGTAAAAATACATTCAGTGAGTAAATAAATTAGTGTTGATAATTTTTTAACAGATTTTATTTCATGAAAACCCTTTTTATACATGTAGATTTCATTTGTGGAGCCTGCAATATAACCTCTTACTTAACAGTTTCTGATTTTTGTTACAGTAAAGTATCAATCATACAATTAAGCAGGGGTTTTCATTAGCATCAATTTGTGGATTCTAGGATTGTAGGATGGAACCTCCCACTAAATCCTGCTTACCTGGATTTTTAAGATAATTCAAAGTATCAGCAGAGCAAAACCATATATTTCATTACCATCAATTTGTGGAGCATGCAATCAATATAACCACTAGGGATGGGTTGGTCCCTAAAGTTGGTTCTATCGGTTATTAACAAAAGAACCGGAACCGACAACTGATGGGAAAATCTCAGTTCTGTGGTTCAGGTTCTAGAAAAACAAATGCTTTCATATCAGATGTTTCAGGTGTGAAAAGTGCTGATAAACAAAACAATCAAACAACATCAGGCCACAAGATAAACAATATATCTTTATAAGAAAATATCTGCTTAGAAGGCTACTTCCTTATCAGTACGTGATTTGGCTATAAACAAAATATCATTTTGAAGTCAGAAAATATTATAGTCTGGTCACTTCCTTATCAGCACTGAAAAGAGGTAGATAACAATTATGAATAGGAATTCACAAGCAAAGGCATTGAATTCAAGCCATTCGGTTTTGTTCAAGATTTCAGAGTCCAGTCCCTTCCCCCTGAGCTCCACCCTTTTTTATAGAGACCCTTATCACTTCCTGCCTGATAAAAAACACCTTGTGGAAACATTCCATTCTGTTTACAACTCATCTAACATTCTGAAATTAATTATGCTTCTAGTTTTATTGTGTATTTTGAAAAATAAAAAGTTTTTATGATGAACTTAAAGATATTAGAGTTTATTTATTTAGACTTGTAATGAAAAAACAATGTATACAAAACCTAGGGAATTGTATTGAAAAATAAAATGTTCTTAATATTTTATCAAAACTTAACAAAATGAGTCTTTAGCATTCTTATTTTAAAATAGTTAAATTTTATTTAATATTTTTTCTTTTTACAGTCTTAAATTGGATTAATGTTTTAAATTGCATTGACTTAACATTTACTGACCCAAAATAGTTTATTATTTCTTAAATTTAAAACAAAATGTATATTGTCATTTTTAAAAACATTTATGGTATTATTGGCTATTTAGTTTTTTATGAATGTGAGTAGCATTTATATTTTCTTAATTTACTATTATCACCAATTGAGAAAAGAACCATAGTTAATAAAAATAAATTCTTTTTTAAATAGTTAATAGAAATAATTTGAAAAAAATAATTATTGAAGATAGAGCACTCTAGGTTATTGTTTTAGAACTATCTAATGTCTGACGTCATGAGTGCTATGTAGGTTGTGGATATAGCGTATAAGCATGAGGCCTTGGGATCTTGTGTCACATATAAGGAAGTACTGTAATAAATTATACTTCAGCTGAGAAATTGAGGTTATGTTGTAAATAAACCGACGACTCAGCAACCATGTGGAACAACTCTCCTGCCTTTTCAAACAACTGCTGACAATCTGTTTGCTAATATTGACGTTTAGTCTACAATGTGATCGATGAAATCTATAGGTCTTTTACCGCATATAACTAATTGCATTACTCTGGTGCAGCATGTAACCTATAGATCTCGTGAAAGATTTAGATTACTATTAAATTCACAACAAAAATTATTCCATAGTTCAACTCCTGTAACAATGCGTTAATTACAATGAAAAATATAACAAATGCAAATAAGGAATTAAATTTGAATTTCATCACTGTATGAATGTAAGCCTACAACACGAGACCCCGGGATCTCGCGATGCAGTGAATGTGTTAATTGCTTGTTATGGGTCTAAACAAATAATATTGGACGCATTTATTTTAAGAAGGTTTTTTATGACCCACACATTTGTGTAGTCTGAGCTTATACCTATGACATGTTATTGTTAATTTTTTCTAATTGTCAATTTTCATTTATTAAACACTGTCAGAATTAACTATTTTTAGGTATACAGGCAGGTAAAATAAAATAAAATTAATAGTTTGGTTACAGTTTGTTATATTTATTAAAGAACATTTTCAACATTACGGTGATTGAAATATTACAACTTTTGAAACATTTTTAGTAAGCAATGGATAAAAATCTAAAAATATACAATTTTATCTGACTTCTTTGTAAATTTCATAACTTACGCTCATTTTTTACGATAATCTGAAAAACACTTATTCTTTGTGGAAAACCACACATAAACATTACAATTTGTGCAGTCAATATGTGAGTAGCTCTTCCAGCCCTTAACTCTACAGTTCCCTGCAGTGCTCTGATCATCCATCATGAACCAATGTTCGAAACCATCTATTTTTCGCCATCACAGGGCAGGGGTGAGAATTTTGGCTTATTCAAGTTGCAGTTTTATTATTTCTGGGGTATCCAAACCTTTAGTATTATCCTTGAATAGTTAACAATCAAGGATAATTAGTAATGACCCACCCATTCACGTATGGTGGTGTTGATCCACTCACCCACCCATACGAGTAAGTAGCATTGATTATAGCGGTACGACTCATCCACGTACCCATACACGTAATAGTATTGATTACAGCGGTACTGACCCAACCACCCATCCCTACACATACAGGGTATCCAAGATATTGTCTATTTTTTCGTCTAATAGAACGCTCAATGGCACATCAAAATTTGGGGGTGAGGGTCATCGTACAATCTGGTCTTTATTTGCCGCAACTAATTGTTGGAGTGTATCTTCATCATCATGTTCTATATATGAGTTATCTAGGAGTCTAAGTACTTCTTCATCATCAAAGATCAAATCTGAAAACATTCCAATATTGGTTAAAACTAAGCCTATGTTTTTTGAGGTTATGTATTGTTGTAAAATGGTTATAGCCTAGGAATAGCGTTAAAAAAATATTTTACTGTTCTATTTACACAAAAAAATGCCAAAATAAAGGGATAATCGTTCTAATTGATTTTAAGTGACAAAAATTACAAAATCATATTTGTTTTATGCTCCAAGGGAAAAAATAGCAGGTTAGATGCCTAACCTACACAAATCTGTATGCTGCTGTTTACTTAAAAGAAAAATATATTTTTTAATTGAAATTGCTAATAAACTTGTATTCTTGATTGGCATCTATTAATCAACAAGCATGTACAGCCTATTTTGACAAAATTAAAAGAAAAGGGATGATTATTTTTCAGTAAACAACTATAGATATGTTTCAATTTTGCCATCGTCAGTAAATTATTTGAAAAAATGCTAACAAGAATGCTCAAGTTTCTAAATTAACACAGCCAGCTCTCTAAAGATCAGTTTAAGTTCAGAAAGAACAAATCGACTGTAGATGCAGTTGTGAGTCTGATAGATAAGGTTGTGGAGGGATTAGAATGTCGGAAATCAACTATTGGTATATTTCTCGATTTGTCAAAAGAATTTGACATTGTTAACCATAAGATTTTGTTTGACAAACTGGAATCTGATAGCATTAGAGGCATTTCTCTCGATTGGCTTGATTCTTATCTTTGCAAAATAACCCAATTAGTCAAAATTTCTGACAAACCTTCCAAATTATAATTAATTGTGCTACTTCCCTCTGGGATCTATTCTTAGTCCAGTCCTATTTTTGATTGTTGTCAATTACATTGGGAGAATTATTGCAGAGATGAAAAATCGTGCAATATGCTGATGATACTACTCTCTGCTTCACTGAC
>JAQJVL010011061.1:0-10123 GCA_035578905.1 Stictocephala bisonia
TTGTAGCTTGAGTATTTATGTATCATATTTCTTACATTTTAGAAATGTCTTATGTTTGAACAATTGAGGGGTACTATTGTAAAATCGTTACATGATAAATATTAGTTAATATATAAACCACGACGTTTACCTACTATAAATATTCAAGAATGACGATGAAATAATTCTTTATAGCCAATATTATAATATACTTTGATCACTTACGTGGAGACAAGAATAGGACACAAATTGTTCTACGGTAGCATATCATAGTATGACATGTTTTACGATCTAAAATACAGAATCTAACTGTAGTAAAATAAAGCAAATTTTATATAAACTATATCAAATACAATGATAACCATACACATATATTTCAATAATTACTACTCAATACAAAATAAGTTAGGCCAGCGACTTTAGTCAGCTATTACAGTGTTATGTTTTGGACATATATATTTGTTTGTGAAATGCTGTTTACTTGCCTTGTTATATTTGCCATATAGAACCCGAACAATTAAATTTATAAATATATCCTCAAAAAATGCGGTTAACATTAGCTAAAAGGGGACCCGGTAGGCTAAAAATGGAAAAAATACACATTTTTATTTTTTTGCATAATCTTGTAGGGAATTTTTTCCTGAACATTTTGATATATAATACATTGTATCTGGGTTTGTCTATATATGATATAAAAAATAATTTCCCAGCAACGCACTGGACATACATGACAAAAATACTGCCAAGAGCTGGTGCAAGTACCAACGTGAGGTAGCATGTGGTAGGCCTAACACCTACAAACATAAGAACAGCATACCTGTAGCTGTAATGGAATTTATAAAACCTGTATTTAAAGATCCATCCGACCAAGAACTTTTAAAAAAATGTACTCATAAACAGACTCAGAATCCAAACGAGAGTGTGAACAGCGTTATTTGGGCTAGGCTACCAAAATCTGGATTTGTAGGCCTGAAAACCCTACACTTTGGAGTATATGAAGCAGTGTCCTGTTTCAACATAGGCCACATTACTAAGTGTAATGTCCTGAGAAAGTTAGGCATGGATGTTGGAAGGAATACCATTACGGCTATGAAGAATTTAGATATGGAAAGGCTACGGAACTCGCAACGTGCTTCGGCTGAAATCAAGAAAAAGGCCAGACAAGCAAAAAGACAAGCCAAAAGGAGGTTAGAGGAGCTGGAAGAAGACCCTGATAACCCATCATATGGAGCTGGCATGTTTTTAATTAAATCCGTGAGTAAAAACAGTGCATTTTGTAATAGGCGTACTTCAATCGTGATTTTCCGAAAGTTTGATTTTTTGAATTTATGGATCAGTTTTCTCAAAAACTATTTAACGTATCAAGCTGAAACTTATACCACATGATTTCTGTGTGTATATACACCCTTTTATGGGAGGGTTTTGTCATAGCATAATTTAAAAAAATTTTAATAATATTTTAACTTTGAAAAATTTGCCTAAAAATTAGAGTTTTTGAAAAAATATTTTTTTCTAGTAAACATTTTTATTTTTTAAATTCCCTGTTTCAAAGTGTACAGTTAAATGCCTAAAATAACTTGTAAAACTTTCATTAATTTATCTACAATGGTTCTTGAGGAAATTGGTCCACAAAATAGCCATTTTAACATGTAAAAGATAGGACCTACCGGGTCCCCAGATATTTTGTTCATTACTATATTGCATGAATAAATACATAAATGTACTACATAACATTGTAAACCTTTGAGGTTTACTTAACTGCTACACGTTTGCACAAGATTCCCTCATAATTATTAATAATAATTGTGACATTTCAATTTTTGCTGTGCATGGAGTTGTATTACAGTCAAGACTTTGAGGTAAACAGTTGTTATGTGTGAACGATTGATTTGTAAACAGACGATCAGCTTTTATTTATTTTAACTTAATTTATTCATATGTATGTTTCTAACATTTGTTTTCTGTTCAACAATAAGTTATGTTTAGGGAATAAAACAGTTCAGTTTTTCAGTACACACTAACATGTTGTGTTTTTAAATTTTGTGACGAGGATAAGTATTTATTTTGTTTTGTTTTGTTTTTAGGTAGTTGTGTTTAGTTTAACAGTTTTCTTTTGTTTTAAACTCCTGGCTAACCACAGGGAGAACTATTTATTTACATAATTCATGATATAGTGCTAGAACGGAACTTTTACAATCATCAGTACATCTTACACCTGCAGGAAAGTTTCCTTGTTGGAGTCCTGCCATTCTTAGGTCAACAAGGTGGCGCCCTAATCCCTGGCTACTATTGATGAACTTGGAAAAATTTAAATGGGTTATAGCTACTAAAAACTTTTCCCTTATACTTGGCCTGTCTCTTAGAAGAACCCCACCCCTTCTCCCTGAGCTAGCAAAGTTTTATGCGGACAGGCGTGTCAACTTGAACTTGGAAAAATTTAAATGGGTTATAGCTACTAAAAACTTTTCCCTTATACTTGGCCTGTCTCTTAGAAGAACCCCACCCCTTCTCCCTGAGCTAGCAAAGTTTTATGCGGACAGGCGTGTCAACTGGCGCACGAACGTGGGGCCTATGCTATAGATTTTGGGAACAATAGAAGAATTAAGATATACTATCAGATTTTTTTTAAAGCATATAGTGTCTTGTGTTTTTATATAAGTGTCTTGTAAAAAGTATATGCAATTTTCTGATTCACTCTGGAACTTGGTGTCAATTATAAACATGAATGTGTATTATCTTCGCAAGCATGAGGTAGAATATGAACTTAAGATCAGAGGTTTAAATACTGATGGTAATGCAAATGAACTTAGAAGGCGATTACAGCAAAGCATGGCTAATAATGAGGAAATTAGTGTAGCTGTGGTCAATTCCTTAGATGTTTCGCAGGAGCTGGAGGAATGTGAGGAAAAGCTTCAAGACTTATCGACTTGTGTTGTTGACTATGAGGGTAATTTTAATGACAATGAATACCACCGTATAGTTGCTCGCTTGTTTCATCTTTATTTGCGTATTGGTAGGATTCCAGTTGCTGCAGATGCTGACAACGACCAAGAGAGTGACAAATCGGAGTTACAAGCTAAAACTAAGGAAATAATAGACTCTCTTAAGGCCCAGTTTTCAGGTGGGAAAGGCGATCAGGTGGATACGGCTAAGGTTGTCATTCCTTCTACACATCTGTCTGCACTGTCCACAACTGATTGTGGGAAGGAACGCGATAGTAATGCTGGTGGCCATGTTTTGCCTGCACTTCGTATTCTTAGTCTTCGTTCAGATGCTAATATGGAACATAATTTACCTGTACAGCGGCTCAGCCTACCTACTGAAATTAGGAAAGGGTCTGCGGTAGTTAACGGCTCAAATTCTGCGCATGTTGAGGAAGTAATGGATCCCAATCCTCTCAGGGAAACTTCTGGTCCTGGTGTCCGTCCTAAGTATGTTCCTGTTTACAAGTGGGGAATCAAGTTTGACAATAATGGATCTAGTGTTGCTGCCTTTTTGGAACGTGTTGAGGAACTGCGCAGAGCTCGCGGAGTTACTCATAGTGAACTTTTTGAATCAGCTGTTGATCTTTTCTCTGGCCCCGCTCTTGTTTGGTACAGAGCTTCTACCAGTAGGATTCACTCATGGACACAGTTATCTAGGGAACTGCGAGAGGTATTTCAGCCCCCTGACTACGACTTCCGACTTCAGCAAGAAATTTTCAACAGAGTCCAAGGAGAACAAGAATCTATTGACCTGTACATGGCAGCTATGGAAGGCTTGTACGGTAGGCTATCTGTCCGGATTCCAGAATCGACTCGTCTGGCCCAGATCTTTAATAATTTGCACCCACAGCTGCAGGACAGACTTGCATTGTTTGAAATTAAGAGTCTAGATGATCTGCGTTTTATGGGACGTCGAGCAGAAGCAGGTCGCTTGCGAACTTCAAGGCCTAGACCTTCTCCCAGGATTGATTCTGCATTGGAACCTGATCTAGCTTACTGGGAACCTCATCGGAATAGAAGAGTGGTCACAGATAGAGTAGCTACCGTGCAACATAAATTCTCTGGTAGCCATTCTGACATCACCTGTTGGAATTGTGGAACAGTTGGTCACCGGTTCAAAGATTGTCATAGGCCCAGGAGGAAATTTTGCTATGGCTGTGGAAAAGATGATACCTTAAAGAGAGACTGTGTTTCTTGCCGTCCAAAAAACTTGCAGAGCAGGGAATCAGTGAAGTAATTGAAGCTGATTCCCAGAAACATTCCACTACTAACCAATTAAGTTATTTGATTAAGAACCAAATCAATGATCCTAGGCCGTACTTATCTGTCCGAGTGTTTGGCAAAAAGACTACTGCTTTGTTGGATTCAGGAGCCTCGCATACCATTTTGGGCAAAGATGGGATGTGGATTATTGATACTTACCCTGCTCATCTTCACTTGACTAATGATAAATTTGTAGAAACTGCGGATGCACAGCGTCATGAGGTTAGTGGGTTCGTGGTCTTACCTATCACGTTGAAAGGAAGGACGGAGCATTTGAAGGTTTTGGTGGTGCCAACTTTACATCAGTCCTTGATATTAGGCATTGACTTTTGGGAAGCCATGCATATTGTTGCTGACTTTCACAATAGGGAGTGGCATTTTGCAAATAAACTGCGTACAGCATTTTGTAGCTCTGTTGATGGTATCAGATCAGAGGAGCATCTATCCGTAGACGAAAAGGCTAGGTTGAAGGAAATTGTGGACGGCTTTTTCAAGGACGAACCTAAAGTATTAGGCCGCACTGATCGAGTTCAGCATGTTATCGACACGGGAGATTCCCCAGCAATTAAACAACGGTATTTTCCGGTGTCACCAGCCAGACAAGCGCTTATAGACAAGGAATTGGCTCAAATGTTAGAATTGGGTGTAGTAGAGCCATCTAAGAGTGAATGGTCTTCTCCGATCTTCTTAATCGATAAGCCTGATGGCTCAAAGAGGTTTGTTGTTGATTTTCGCAAGGTTAATGCAGTAAGTAAAAAGGACGCCTATCCGTTGCCAAACGTAACCCCCATCCTTGACAGACTTAGGGATGCCAAATTTATCTCCAGTCTGGACATTCGCAGTGCCTACTGGCAAATTCCACTTGAAAAGGATAGCAAGGAAAAAACAGCCTTTACAATTCCCGGAAGAGGGCTGTTTCATTTCGTCACTATGCCCTTTGGACTTTGTGGTGCACCCGCTACATGGCAAAGATTCGTGGACAATGTGCTAGGTCCTGACTTAGAGCCATACGTGTTTGTCTATTTGGATGACATAATTATAGTCACACCCACTTTTCAGAAGCATCTAGATATATTGTCTGAAATATTTAAGCGAGTCCGTGAAGCTAAACTTACCTTGAATCAAGAAAAATGTAAATTTTGTAGAAGTGAGTTAAAATACCTGGGCTATGTAGTTAGTAAAGAGGGTCTACACGTCGACCCAGAGAAGGTGAAGGCCATTATGGACCTTCCAGTTCCTAAGAATCAGAAGGAAGTCCGCCAAGTGTGTGGAACCGCATCGTGGTATAGGAGATTTATTCCAGATTTTGCCAGCAGAATGTACCCACTCACGTCTCTCCTCAGAAAACGTTCAAAATTTGAGTGGACCCAAGAGGCTGACCAAGCATTTCAGGACATTAAGGCTTGTTTAATCTCAGCTCCAATCTTGACATGCCCTGACTTCACTAAACCTTTCATTATCTCATGCGATGCTTCAGGCTATGGTCTGGGAGCCGTCCTTAGCCAGAGTAGTGGACAAAGCGAGGTGGTGGTCGCGTATGCCAGCCGAACTCTAACAAGACAAGAGCAGAACTACTCTGCTACTGAGCGCGAGTGCCTAGCTGTAATCTGGGCCATTGAGAAATTCAGACCGTACGTTGAAGACACCCGGTTCACAGTGATCACTGATCACTATAGTTTGTTGTGGTTAAATAACCTTAAAGATCCGGTTGGACGTTTAGCTAGATGGGCTACACGTTTGCAATCTTATGATTTTCAACTAGTCCATCGTAAGGGTAAGGAAAGTATTGTCCCAGATATGTTGTCCCGCTCCATGCCTATTTCTGAAGAGGAGAAAAGCCCTGAACAGCCTACTGTGTTTGCAGTTATGGAAATACCAAATGAGGTGAAAGATCGGTGGTACAACAATATGTTGAAAAGAGTTAAAGAGAAATGTGACAGTTATCGTCAGTGGCGTATTGAAGGTAAGGAACTTTGGAAGAAAGTTGAAGGGCTTGACCCATCACTCGATGAAGATACTTGGCGACTGGTACTACCTAAAGAATTGCGATCTATGGCGATTGAAGGCTGCCACGCCCCACCAACATGTGGACACCAAGGCGTATTGAAGACCTTCAAGAGGATGCAACAAAGTTTCTATTGGCCGAAGATGAGGAAGGACATTGCTTCCTATATTTCAAAATATCACGTTTGCCAATGTACCAAATATGACCAACAACGGCCAGCTGGCATGATGGGCAGTTACCGTGGTGTGGATGCCCCCTTCAAGATGTTGGCTGCTGATCTCATTGGGCCTCTACCTCGATCCATGAAAGGATTCAAATATCTCTCTGTTGTTACGGACACCTTTACAAAATTTACAATTTTACGTCCTCTTAGAGCAGCTACAGCCAAACTTGTAGCACAACACCTGGAAAATGATGTATTTCTAATGTTTGGGATACCAAAATATATCATTTGCGATAACGGTTCAGAATATATTGGAAGACCTGTGACCCAATTAGCAAGGAGTTATAACTGTAAGATACTGCTTAATGCTAGCCGACATCCACAGGCAAACCCTGCTGAACGTGTGAATCGTGACATCGTGTCTATGCTACGAGCTTATAAGAAGGACAATCACCGTGATTGGGACAAATATATTCCACAGATTGGTTTTGCCTTGCGCACCGCTCATCACGAGTCCACAAAGCATACTCCTGCGTTCCTAAATTTTGGGAGGGAACTTGCCATTTCCGGTCCGGGTTTCGAGGTTCTGCAAGATGGGGATACTCCAGATATTGAAGATTGTCAGCAATATGGGGAAAAATTGAAGGAGCTAAAAGGTTTCTACCAAGAAGTTTCTGACAGACTTAAGGAAGCGCATATGAAGAATGCCAAGAGATACAACTTTAGGAGGAGACACGTAGAGTTTAAAGTTAATGACCTTGTGCTAAAAAGAAATTACCCTCAGTCGGATGCTTCTAAACACTTTTCGGCGAAGTTGGCACCCCGCTTTATTGGACCACTTGTTGTGACACGGAAAATCTCAAGTTTAGTATATTCTCTGGCCGATCTAAAAGGAAAAGCACTTGGTAACTGGCATGTCACTGATCTGAAGAAGTATATTCAGGATTAGAAAATTTGGGAAATTTTCTGGAGGAAGGGGAGTGTTTGTGACATTTCAATTTTTGCTGTGCATGGAGTTGTATTACAGTCAAGACTTTGAGGTAAACAGTTGTTATGTGTGAACGATTGATTTGTAAACAGACGATCAGCTGTTATTTATTTTAACTTAATTTATTCATATGTATGTTTCTAACATTTGTTTTCTGTTCAACAATAAGTTATGTTTAGGGAATAAAACAGTTCAGTTTTTCAGTACACACTAACATGTTGTGTTTTTAAATTTTGTGACGAGGATAAGTATTTATTTTGTTTTGTTTTGTTTTTAGGTAGTTGTGTTTAGTTTAACAGTTTTCTTTTGTTTTAAACTCCTGGCTAACCACAGGGAGAACTATTTATTTACATAATTCATGATATAGTGCTAGAACGGAACTTTTACAATCATCAGTACATCTTACACCTGCAGGAAAGTTTCCTTGTTGGAGTCCTGCCATTCTTAGGTCAACAAGGTGGCGCCCTAATCCCTGGCTACTATTGATGAACTTGGAAAAATTTAAATGGGTTATAGCTACTAAAAACTTTTCCCTTATACTTGGCCTGTCTCTTAGAAGAACCCCACCCCTTCTCCCTGAGCTAGCAAAGTTTTATGCGGACAGGCGTGTCATAATAATAAAATAAAAATAATGAGTAACATTACAAATTAGAAAGAGGTTTTATTACAACAGGAAATATGGTACAGGAAGTGGAGTTGGTAACATTTGAGTAGGACATCCTGAGAGAGTTAACTCAGAAAGCAAGGGATCGGATGTCAAGGAAGCAGGGTCAGCACTCTACACATGATAACCAGAATAATGAAATTTTAGACTCACCAAATATTAGGCCGATGAATGCTGATGTGGCGGAGAATCAGCAGAAGCTCCGGAGAGGAGGAGGTCCCGCCCATGTAATTGATCATTATCCGTATAAGTGGTTGTTTTGAGTTGATATAGATATATAGTAAATAAAGAAATATTGCGTTGAATATTAACCATAAATATTGGATACTTCTTGGGAAGAATAAAGTAAAGCAACTAGGGCTATTTAAATATATTTAGCTTATCTATTGAAAGGTATTTGTAAAATAATATAACTTAAATCGTACGGTAAATTGATTAGATCGTCATAATTAGTTGATATATTATTTTGTTTGATTTTTAATTTTGATTGGAAATAACTGATTGATAATAATAGGGATTGTTATTCAATCTGTAATTTTCACTTGTTAGTATAGACGTTTTGCATATATAATACTTATTTAGATGATTCTTAATGTGACGTTTACATAATTATTTAGAGGATTGTGATTTAATAGTATAGGAGTTTGCTGTCACTTGTTGTAAATAATATTTCTTGAAATTATTGATTTACCGGACTGTATATTGAAGCCAATGTTAATAGTAATGTGATTGAAGCCTTATAAAACGAATAATTTGTCTTGTCTATTATTGGACGAGAAAGGTATATTAAAGGAGGGGTATAGTGTAATCTAGGATAAGATAATTGTAATATTTTGGAAGGGATTGTCAAGGTGTACTGTAATATTATTACAGTATTACAGGGCGATATATGTAATAATAAAATTGTGTCGTACTTTCACTAGTGTCAATTTCCAGGTCCTGGTTTCCTACACTAGCTAAGCGAGTCATTAAGGTTATATTATTTCTAATTACTTATATAATAATCATTTGTGATTCAACATTTTTAATCAATTTGAGTTTTGGAGAAAGTAAAAGTTTTACTTGATGGGTCAAAGTAGTGTAGTATACCGGTTCTGGTGCAACCCTACCCATGCCGGTTCTGGGGCAACCTTGACCTTTGGGTCCTATCAGCAAGGTTGTCGATCTTATCACCACGTGTTGACCCCAGAGGTCAAGTTTACTATTGTTTACTACTGTTATCAGCCACGTGGTGACCTTGAAGGTCAAGTTTACTACGAGCACGTGGAGCCCCCGCGACGTTGTCCTAGGTCAGTGTTGTGTGACGTCACGTCGTTTTCGCGCTCTTTCATCTGACGACGTCACGACGCCGTATTTATTAAATTAATTTTATTTATTTAATGCTGTCAAAAAGTGTCGGTGGCCGGTGCCGGGATCGATCTGAGAACCTTTCGTTTGTGAGACGAAGTCGATACCACTGGGGCACAGTGACACACCCGAGAGGGTAACGTAAGTAGCGGCAGAAGAACGTGTGTGACAGCTCGCTTCGCTTACACCGAGCCAGTACATGTTATACTATATAAAATGTATTTTTAATTCGTATTTAATATAGTATTAATTTGTTCAGACGTAAAAAAAAAAAAAAAAAAAAAATCTGTTGGTTTGTCGTCTGCTCAGCTGATGTGATGCCATATTAAAGATGCAAAAAAAAATCTGTTTTTC
Source organism: Stictocephala bisonia (assembly GCA_035578905.1). Taxonomy (NCBI): domain Eukaryota; kingdom Metazoa; phylum Arthropoda; class Insecta; order Hemiptera; family Membracidae; genus Stictocephala; species Stictocephala bisonia. Next base: position 9,748 of record JAQJVL010011061.1, read on the forward strand.
TTTATACTATATAAAATGTACCAACTGTTTTTTCACAGTGTTACCAACTCTCACGATTAATTGGCAAAAAATATATGTCAGTGCTGCCAACTCATACGATTTATTACATTATACTATAATAAATACATATATGATTTTTGTTTCCTCTCTTTTAGTTATACTATATTAAATACAAACACGTTTTTCGGTGTTACAGTAATATTATTTTAATTCGTTATCCTTTTATATCCTTTTCGGTTGCGAATAAATACGTTAAAACGGTCGTCAAGTATTAGGAGAACAGAGACTGGTAGGAGTTATCAATGTTACAGTTGCCGCGCGCTGCCACTATCAAATCAGTGTGACCCGGCGACCTCTCCGTAAGATAGTCGCGACT
>JAQJVL010011062.1:0-10120 GCA_035578905.1 Stictocephala bisonia
ACACGAGATCTGTTCTTTGATTCTCGTAGCCCCAAATCTCAATGCCATAACTAAGATGAGGATAAATTAAACCATAGTATACGGCTAATAGGGCAGATGCGTCCAGAGTTGAAGAGAGACCCTTTAACACAAATACACCAGAACTTAGTTTTTTACAGACAGAATCTATGTGGTCTTTAAATCTCAAGTTATTATCTATGTAAATTCCAAGAAATTTCGTTACCAGAGAAGGACTGGTTAATGTATCACCAATAAAGCAAGAAAGGGGACGATAATGATCATAGTTGTTGATATGGAATTCTAGAAACTTGGTTTTGTTTATATTTATTGTCAGACGGTTATGGGAAAACCATTGAAGTAGAATACTAGACTTATTGAATATTGTTTCTTCAAGCTGTGATCGATTTTTACCAGTTAATGACAGAGACGTATCGTCCGCAAATAAACACACCCTACTTCCTTCGTCGGATATTTTCAATGGCAAGTCATTAATATATAAAAGAAACAATACAGGCCCAAGCACCGACCCTTGAGGAACTCCTTTAAGAACGGGAACAGAAGAAGATTCAGCCCATTTGATATAGTTATTATTGTTCACAAACGGAATTTTTACTGACTGAACTCTTCCCCGAAGATATGTGTTAATCCAAGATTGGGAAATTCCTCTTATTCCAAGCCTGTATATTTTAGCCAACAATAGGTCATGATCCACCATGTCAAAAGCTTGCTTTAAGTCGAAAAAGAGTCCAATAACTGGTGTTCCTGTATCTAGCGCTTTGGAAATAGACGAAACTAAGAAATTTACAGCATCTGTTGTCGATTTGCCTTTAGTAAAGCCAAACTGACTACTTGATAATATGTTATTTTTTTCAATAAAAGACAACAATCTAGACAAGAACACTCTTTCCAAGACTTTTGACAATGTTGAGACAAGGGCGATTGGCCTGTAATTACTGCAATCTTCCCTGTTTCCTTTTTTATGTAGTGGTCTAATTATTGAATGTTTAAGAGAATCTGGAAATTTTCCTGTTTCAAATGACAAATTAATGAGAAATGTAAGTGGCTTTGATATAAGATCATTGACCTGTCTCAACACATATGAAGAAATTTCATCTGACCCCGAGGAATGTTTAGATTTCAGGGCCAGGATTTCTCTTTCCACCTCTTCATTTGTCACCTCGGAAAGGAACATGGAAGATGTAATTTGCGGAGGGTCAAATTTAAAGTTATTAGATGGATTAACACTAATTTGATCCTGATTTTTTTTAGAGTCGAGATGGCCTATTGAAGAGAAAAACAAGTTAAAATTCTCAGCTACTTTATAAGGGTCACTTATTTTTTCACTTGTGCCATCTTCTCTAATTAAGCTGATTTGAGGTGGACTAAGAGATTTTTTTGAGTTTGATAATTTACAACTATTGACTATACTCCAAATACATTTAGTTTTGTTAGATGACAGGCGAATCTTACTGAGCGCAGCCTTTGATTTACATTTGCGCACACTCTTTTTATAAAGGTGTCTCAATCTCCTATACTGAGCTCTTTGAGGATGGTTAAAGTCAAGATCTTTTGTGTATAAATAAAGTTCCAAAACTTCCTCCCTCAGTGCTCAAGTCCCTGCATCAAGCTGAACTTTACTGCTGTGTTTTTTTTTTTGACAATGTTTTTTGTTTTTTAATGGAAAGGAAATGTCAAGATGCAAAAATTGATAACTGCCACAACTATCGTGACTATAATTCTTTTAGATCAAGTAACGAAATTTCTTTTGTTTTCTATTGGTCTTACATATAAATTTACGTTCAATTCTAAACTATTTTGATGATTTACAATCTTATTTGAGTAATTTCACTTTCAATTTACTGAAATAGAAATTCAATCAACGCTCACTAGTTTGTCTGAATAGCTAGGTTATAACGGGGTTTTTAACTGTAAAATCAAAAAAGGAATTGCAGCATATGTTGCATACTTGCAATGCCAAACGTGTAATATTAATCTACTGTGAAAATTCTAAGGATAAAACGATCTTAAATTGAACTTTTTTACCCAAAAGATCACTTTATATATATTGTACCATGAGACAAAAATATTTGTCTACTATTTTGAAAAATGGTGGCTGTTTAAAAATCGCTAAATACATAATGAGGAGAAAGTAAGGGAAGAAACCCTTTTACAATTTGTTGGATCTTTGCGGATTTATAATAACCCAATGGTTGCACACTTACAAAATCACCCTGCACGTATTTATTCCAAAACTGGCATAAATATAATGTTATGAAATTAATTTGTAAATCGAATGGAATTACAAATACGACAGAGATACAATTTTTACACGACATAGCATTCTATTTTGTGATTACTATTTTACTTCTTAAAATCATTGTTGGCCATAAACCCTTCAGAAATATTATATGAACGATTTTCTTAAAACTTGATTAATTACTCACCACCAGGAATCATTTTACTTATGTCGTAAAGTGACATGAGCCAGTCTCCTCCACAGGTTAACCCTAAGACGTGCTGTCCTGGACACACTTCATTGCAAAACCTGTCCGCATTCTTCGAAGACCCTGTAGCCAGGTCGTGTCCACAGAAACAGTTCGAATCTCTGGAAAAATGAGTTTTTATATTACATCGAATGTACTACAAGATTACATTAAGAATAAGGCCTCTAACCTCCAGTGGTCATTGCATATGTTTATTCCACATTTATTTTATTTATTTATTTTATTTATTTTATTTTCATGCTCCAATACAGGTACTAGACCCAATTACATTGAGGCAGTTCATACATTTATACATTATTCTTTCTCGTGGGAGGTTTACAGCATAATCACTCAATTAAACCTATGTCTATATAAAGTCTTATCACTAGGCAACAAATATAAATTCTAACAATTAATCAAAACAAACAACGATATAAATATAATAAATAGTACAATGAGAAGAAAAAAAAATATATATACAACAATGATCTAGACTGTTAAAGGCACATTTTACATTAAATATATGAAAAAATAGAAGGCAAATAATAAACATTTTTGCGAAAAATAAATTATTTAGTTAATGGGACTTGAAAAACATTAGACATTTATATTTAAAAGCCCTAACTGTATCCAGAAATATGTCTATTTCGATCCCCGCTGAAAGCATCGAATTATAACCCCTCATCATCCGGAAAAGAGGCAAGGATGCATGAGCAACAGTGCGAACATTTGGCAGTAAGAATAGCTGTTTGTTCCTGGTACTAAAGTTTGGGACTCTGAAGCAGACACTCTCCAAGCCGGCCGAGTCATCCACCCTCCCCCTGACCAGGCCCCACAGGAAAACTTGACCCATCACCAGTCTCCTTTGACTTAATCTCTCAAACCCAAACATATCCAGCAGCTCACTGTATGGAATTAAATAGGTGTATACATTAAAAGACTTATAAAAAAGATATCGTAAAAATCGTTTTTGGATACGCTCAACCTCATCTTCATAAGTTGAATAAAATGGATTCCACACAGGAGCCGCACATTCAAGTCTCGACCTGAACAAGGCTCTGTACAGTAAGATTGACGTTCTTAAACTTTTGAAATGTTTCCCTTGTCTAATAATTAACCCCATCATTCGGCTTGCACCAGCAATGCATTTACATATATGTACTGAAAACGATAATGTGCTATCCAAATAAACACCCAGATCTCTCACTAAGTCCACTCTTGACAGAGCAACACCATTTAGATAATAATCATTTTTAGTGAAAATCTTACATCTAGTAAAAGTCATAACATTACATTTTAATACATTAAAGTTCATTTTGTTGATTTCACTCCATTTAAATACACTATCAAGATCTGCCTGCAGTCCAATAGCATCATTCTGATTATATATTTGTTGAAACAGTTTTAAGTCGTCCGCAAAAAGTAAAGCTTTTACAGAATGCACATTCTCACACAAATCATTTATCATAATTGTAAATAAACAAGGTCCCAAATTTGAGCCCTGAGGTACACCTGATTGCACTATAAAAGTTGACGACTTTTGCCCTTTGTAATATATGAACTGTTTCCTATTAACCAAATAAGATGTAAACAAGTGAATTAGACTATCAGACAAACCATAATAATGTAATTTTTTTAACAAAATCAGATGATCCACCCTATCAAAAGCCTTGGCCAGGTCGAGAAATATGGCGTCTGTCTGGGTCATTGAGTCCAAACCAGATGATATATAGTTAGTAAAAGACAACAAATTCGTGTTAACTGATTTACCCGGAATGAAACCGTGTTGACTGGATGAAAGGTATTTACTGAAGTGATGAAATAAAAATTTGTGTATAATTGACTCATAAATCTTAGCTGGTACTGATAAAATAGCAACAGGTCTGTAATTAACGACTTGAGATTCTTTACCAGATTTGAAAATAGGTGTTACTTTTGTAACTTTCCATCTTTCAGGAAAAATACCGGTTTTTAAACTTAAACTAAACATAAAAGTAAGGGGTTCAATTAAAAAATCTGCGCATCCTTTAAATAGGTATTGTGGCAAAAAATCTGGCCCTGTGGTACATGTTGATTTGAGCTTTTTTATTGCAAGACACACGTCCACCCGTGTAACCTGGGTCAGGGACAGGCAAGACACGCCCGGCAACGAGGGTTCTACTAACACCTTACTTGCAAGAGGTTCCTCAGTATAATTACTATAAACTGAACTAAAGTATTGTTCAAAGGCACTAGCAATATCACTACCACTGTTTAATTGCATCCCATTGTACTCCATTATTAACATATTATTCTTAACTGTTTTTTTACTTTTTACAAATTGCCAAAACTTATTAGAGTTAGATTGAATTTTGTCCTCAATGTCATGTATGTAATTAGAGTATGAAGCTTTAATATCTTTTTTCACCAGTGATCTAACGTGTTTAAAACTGTCAATGTCTTCTTGTTTATTATACCTCTTAATTTTTTTCCGTAACTTTTCTTTCAATTTTATATTTGATATTATTGTTTTTGTAAACCAAAAGGGATACTTGCATGGTTTTGAATTCTTTTTTAAGCAAGTTTTGTTAAGAACTATGTATATTTTATCATAAAAAATATCAAGAGCCTTATTTACATCTGTAACTGAGTATAATTCATCCCAATTAATTTTAGCTATATGGTGATAAAGTTGTAGGAAGTCTGTTTTATGAAAACTATAGCCACCTTCCGCACTTGCCCCTGACCTACAAGATAAAGGAGTAGCGATAGCAAACCCCACCTCCAATGCCGGATGATAAGGATCCTCCCCCACTAATGGGTCTTGACAGCGTGTGACATTAGTGCTATCAATATTTGTAATAACTAGATCTAAGGTTTTATCTTGATAGTTACAAATATTATTTCTTAACATTAAGTTTTGTTCATTCAAAAAAGTAAGCAATGATTTGCATAAATTATCACCCATTGATAGATCATAAAACATTCCGTATATTTGTTAATTAAAATCACCTAAAATGATAATATTACAATTAACAGTTAAATGTATTTGGTGTAAGCTGTCAAAGAATGTCTGATATGTGGCAAAGTGTGACCTTGGACGAATGTAAACAACGCATATGTATAATGACCCACCTTTACTGTTTGGTATTTTTACCCACACACATTCAATTCCTCCCGTGTTTATATCTAGTTTTTCTAGTCGGGTGCAAACGATGTCACTTGCCACCGCCAACAACACCCCACCACCAATCGACAACCCTGATGCTTCCAGCGTTCGATCATTTCGAAATACATTATATGATTCCGGAAATAACTCCGATTTATTTATACTTGAATTCAGAAAAGTTTCAGTCAATGCTAATATTTTATAATTATCTGCTAATATATTACTAAAAAATAAATTGGTTTTTGTTCTCAAGCCCCTTACATTTTGATAATAAATATTATACATGAAACATTTCAATTTTGTTACAATTAACTAAGCAAATAAACGGCATAAACACTAGTAGACAGCTTAGAAATGAAAAACTAGAGTCATTAGATATATAATTTGCGTACGATGCGTACTTCATTTGAAAATAAATATTAAAATAAATTATGGCAAGCATATAATCATCGATAGACCTAAATTATACAATAAATACCATGCATGCTTGTACAAAGAACATCATATATACTTAAATAGAGCTCCAATATAAAACAATATTTTACATAATAAATACTATTTGCATGCTTACAAATGAAGAAAAAATTTAATCTTAATGACAACCTATTAAAATAATAAATAATGTAATAAATACTATTCATGCTTAAAAATATATCAAAGCTTACCAGACTAAATTGAGTAGGAAACCAATTCATGTTGTTTACAAAGTGTCTAAATCTCGAGATGAAGATATCTTGATTGCTGGTGACTTCCCCTTCTCCTTCCGCACAAAGATGTTACAATTGGACGTCCACACTTGACTGTAATTTTTCTTCCTCGCAGCCTCCCGAGTGATCCTTAGCAGCTCTCTGTTGGCGGCTGTCAGGGACTCATTGACAAATATGCGGTTTTCGCTACTGTATCCCAAGTCTGTGGCCTTGAAGTTTGTCCTCACCTTTCTCTTGCTGTAAAACTCATCCCTATCAATACGGCGGGCAAATTTGATTATAATAGGTCTAGGATTTTCAGCGTTTCCTCGACCCATCCGGTGAACAGCATCGATACGATTATCAGTCCAATCGGGAAACCGCAAAGCATGTGCCAAACGACGAATAACACTAAAAATGTTTTCATTACTTTCCTCAGGGATGCCATAAATGATCAAATTGTTTCTGTGCGAGTACTGCTCAGAGTCATTCAATCGGTTTTCCATTACAGTTAATGTTCTGGTTAAATTAACATTTTCATCTTTAACTTTATTAAGTTCGTCTATACAACCTTTTATCTTACTATCTTGTTCGGATAACATACTTTTAATATCACTAATTTGAGAATGACATAGTTCAATAGAGTTACCTAGATCTTTTTGTTCCTTTTTTATTTCTTTAATATCTAAGGAGTTCTTCTCAAGTAAACCAAGAATGGAATTAAGTTTGTCGTCCAGTGACAGTAGAGTTGGAGGTTCAGCCGAATCGCTGTCAGACTTTGCAGCTGCTCGTGTGGTGACCTTGGACCCAGTTGGCGGTGACATCGCTCCTGGTTATCAGATAACGAACTATGGCAACTACTAACAGGCTCCTACAGAAGTAAAAAGTGCTATTTTCCGGGAAACCACTTCACAAAACACTATGAAACTTTCACAACACTAATCTGGGTATTAAGTTCACACTCTTATTTTTATATTAAGAGTGTTGAACATTCGAAATATGAATAATCAGTGGAAATATTTTCTTTGTAATTACTGTAAATACAAAGATACATGCTAAACTGTTCATGATTATTATGTTATTCCGATTAACGCGGGTGAGCACGAGGTCGAGTAAATTACTTAAAATATTATATTGAGGTTTCAGTAACATTTACTTACGTTATTCGTTTGAGAACTTGACGAAAGTACAGAGCATATAAATTGGGGGGGGGGGCAGTTGTTTTTATTTGTTACTTTCAATCAGTTTTATAGAATATCTAAAACCCCTTTTGAAAAAGCTTTGTTTTTATGCTTCATTTTAGATGGTGTTGGTATAAACAAAGAGGGTCAGACAGACTCAACATTCAGACAATCCTAAGCATTTGTTTTTAGACGGTCTTAGCAGAATCAAGCAGGGTCTGAAAGTTCAGGCAGATTGAACATTCATAAAATCTTGAGCACTGATTATAGACGGCTTTGGTATAAACAAAGAGGATCTGACCATCGAGACTGATAAGTGTTCAGATAATCCTAATAACTGATTTCACATAACCTTGTTATAATAAAGGAGGATGTGATATTACAGACAGAACGAGCCTTCAGAAAATCCTAAGCACTGATTTTACATGACCTTGTTATAGTAAAGGAGGATGTGATATTACGGACAGAACGAGCCTTCAGAAAATCCTGTGCACTGATTTTACATGGCCTTGTTATAGCAAAGGAGGATGTGATATTACAGACAGAACGAGCCTTCAGAAAATCCTGTGCACTGATGTTACATGACCTTGTTATAGTAAAGGAGGATGTGATATTACAGATTTAACGAGCCTTCAGAAAATCCTGTGCACTGATTTTACATGACCTTGGTGTAATCTAGGAGTTTCTGATATACGGGAGAAGGGTTCAAGAAGGGTTGGGTATTAGACAGTGCCTTCAGAAAATTCGAAGCACTATTTTAGACGGCCTCGACACAATCAATGGGGGTTCTTTTGGGCCAGAGATTAAAGAAGAACTTATTCAATTGACTTAAGTCCCATAATTCGAACTTTTTCCAAAGTCTGGGCACTAATCTGAACGGTTTTGGCAGGGTTAATGAGAGTGTAATACCCTCAACTTTCTTATTCTACAGAATTATTTATGCACTCGTTTTATTACCCGGACATTATGAGATTGCAGATGCCCTTGGTACTATAATTCTGTCACATTTATTGTGACATTACATAAAATGTATGTATAGGTCAATAAGAGTATATTTATATTTCCATAACACTATCGTCCTATAGACACATACATACTGCATGGAGAGTGGTCTCAATATAATTAATAGAATTTTTAATTTATATATGCTCTTTTTCATTTCTAAAAAAAATTAAATAAATAAATAGAGATAAATTTATAGGAATGATTTTAAAATTCAAGTTCCCATACACTCATCTTACCGTTTATAAAGTCAGAGTAAAGAAAGAATAATATATACTATAAAAGAAAAAATACACTATTTCAGTTTCATAAATATGTTTATAATAATTATCTATTATTGAACCATGCTGGTGCTTACCTTATTCCTATTCCTGCAAACGGTGTCGGCAATGCTGCACAGTAGTTTATGCATCTGTCTAAGGTAACAAAATGCATTTTATAATTATAGTGCTTCTGGTAGGCATAGGACGTCGCGTAGCAACCAATGTACGTGGCGTTGCCGTAGTGAATGGTTCTTGGGACTCTGAAGGTCGTTGTTGATGGTGTTGTAGTTGTGGGCATGCTTTGTGAGAATATTGTAGATACAAGACCTGTTTTACATTATTAAATAAAGTATTGTCACACTTTGCCTGTGAGTCAAACAAATATATAGTTAATTATGGTAGATTAAACCTTTCCAAATAGGGATGGCAACGATATATCGGATTTCTCGATAAATACTTTTCGATATATAGATATATGATTATCGATATTTTCTTTCAATAATATCGGCTATGTCGATATATTGGTTCAACATATCACATAAATAAATACCGACGCCCTTTTGTTTCCTCAAAATCATCACGATTTATAAAAGACACATTTAAATTGCCTTAGTTTTTTACGTTAAGTGGAAAATTGATTTACAAACTTTTATTTTTAAATGGTTTACCTGACAAGTATTAGAAGTAGGTTTCATGAATTAAACTGTTTAGTTTTATTGTTTATAAGAAGCCTAATTGCATTTTTAAATGTGAAAAACAAAAATAACAACGTCATTACATTATTCTTTTATAATTAACATTATAATCAAAGGTATAATTATTCTTATTTTGATTTTTTTCACTCAACTCCACAGTCCACAACTTGTTTTGTGTAAATAAATGTATTTAATTTTTACATTCAGAAGGCTATTTTAAATAGTGACAGCAAATTATGGGTATATTTTTGGTTGTGACATGAGAGTTAATGCATAATTTTAAACAGATAAATCATTACCCAATTTATCGATATTTTTCTATTAATATTATCGTTAGATTGCTATTTGCTTTGCGATATATCGATATTTTGAAAATATTTGCCATCCCTAGTTCCAAATATACGTCATAATTCTGAACATGTTACTACTTCTACTGCAGGTATCACTTCTACCATTGGCTAGAGAAACAAGAAGACTATCCACTCATATTGGATCCTGTGAAACGGGGTTTCTTGTTCTGTAAAATTACTTCTTATTTGGTTCTCACAGGTAGCGCCAGCTGTCTACCTCCCTACCTATCTTCTCCCTCTCTCTTTCTTCCTTAAATACTATGCTAGTTTAATAGTAGAACTAGAATTTTGAAGAGGTCAGCTGATAAAAAA
>JAQJVL010011063.1:0-10122 GCA_035578905.1 Stictocephala bisonia
TTAAAAAATTAACACACGGTTTAATTTAATTTTGACATATTTAAAACCAACAGCTGATATTCTTTTTATATTTGACTTATTATACCTTCATGCATTCTGCTATTTGATTAACATTGAAACTTTAGAAGTCCAAGGGACGGAGCCCTGAGGGATTAAAGAAACGGGAACAGGACAGAAACCTTCCCTGGGGTATATAGAACAACTTCCCCAAGTTTCATGGTGATCGGCTGGACGGTTTGGTAGCGCATAACGGACAGACAAACATACATTGGATTTTATAGATATAGATAAGAGTTTTCGTTACGGATGAGACAATTGAAAATAAATGAAAAAAAATTCTAAAGGTTAGGTTTCAAGAACTAATTTCGATTGGGGTTTAAGCTTAGTCACACGTTGAAGATTGTTTGCAATTTTTTAGAATTATTATAAGTATTCGTTAATAATTGTTTTAATACATAGAGAATATTGTTAATTCATTTACAAAACTTTTATTTTTTATCCAGGTGGGATCATCAAATAAAAAAGCAACTAACTTAATGAAAAGTACTGGAGGCAATGATTTTGCTCCAGAAACAGATGACTGAAATACTTATTATTTAAGCTATTCTCCTTACAATATAACTCATCTATATCTATACAAGCCAAATACCACTCACTGACTGACTCACTCACTGATCGCTCTACAGCCCAAACGGTAATACCTAGGAAGCTGCATACTGAATGCGTGCAATAAGAAAGGATTTTGGGAAATTCCAACTCTAAGGGGGGTTTTGGGGGTGCCAAAAAGCCCCAAAAGCGTAGTGTAGTCGATCCAGTTTTTTGGCTCTACTGGCTTAACCGTTCATCGAATTTAAAATTTGACAGGAAGTCGTGAGTCTGAAATTAGATTATCTACAACTTTGGTCTCTTGCCTTTTTTTCATATCTCTCACCGTTTGGCTTAAAAAAGCATAAACTTCCAAAATTTGATCAACAAGTGGAGAAATCACGCTGTTTTTGGCAAATATATCTCTAATAATTAGTCGGTTTAACTTTTTTTAACACATAGTATTATGGTAAAGAATGTACTGTAGTTTTCAACAACTTTCAACAGCTTTAGCGCCAGAACAGCCCAAAAACAATATTTAAAAATAAATATGAAAAGCATTATGTCGGCCATAAGTGCTGTATTTGACTAATTTAATTAATTGTTATATCCGGTTTTTTCCTATAATGTTTTAGTTTTAGGAATAAGATAACGTTACCAGGATAAAATAATATATTATTTCTTTACTAATTCTGACCAACTATAATAACATTATGTCTACAATGATAGGACCTAGGATATTGAACCGTTGCACGTATATATATATATCTATATTAAATTGTTATATAACGACTTTTGTAGTCACTTGAGTAGCTACTGATCTAAATTTAACGAAGGTTGTTTAGTTAGCTGTTTTTTACTTATATAAAACTAACAGTTAAAGAGGGTGTGATGCATAAAATTGATGTCAGACTCGGTCATGAATTTCTAGGTTTAGTCTAAAGGCATTGATTTTACTATACATAGAAGATAGTTCCATCCAATGTTAAATTTTGAGGCACGGAAAATGGGAGCGACCGTGCTGCAACCTGTCGGAAATTGCCTCCAGTTTCGACTGTTCGGTTGCACAACCTGTGAGCAGTAAAGGAACTAATCACTCCCTCTCATTCCCCCATTCTCTCTCTCTCTTTCTCTTAAGACTCGCCCGGAAGTACTGGTCTACTGCTGTCTCCCCTCCATCTTGCCTTCCGTCATTGCTGATAAACGATCACCTTATCGCAATCAAGTCTAGCCATCCAGATGTTGTACATTCCAATACCCTTCCACCTCTACGTACTTACTACAGTATCAACATTCTTTCTTTATAACTCAACCAGATGTAGATGAAATTAAGAGTATTGTTAAATTAATAAACATTTCTATTATTATTTCAACTCAACACTAGTATTATGTTTTGAACAATTGATTTTGTACATAACATGTACATATGGGACAAAATTGATATATACTGTACATCTCAAATATAACCTTTCATTACCAACATATTTTCACTTTGACTAGAGAAGTGAGTGAAAGGTGTAGGTCAAACCTATAAAGCAAATGCATGATTTTGTTGTAGGTTATTATGGAGTCTATTACGGAGTCTATTATGGAGTTTAAATCAGTGCTCGAGTTGCGCGCAATACCAATTTCAGATAGTCCGTCCAGTCTTGGCCGCTCAAAAATGCAACTTAGACCACAAGCTATGCTATAGAAATATTTCCGTAAATATCACAATTCGTCAAAAATAACTTGAATTGTCTGTCACTGGTCTGATTGATTCCGAATAGCACCAAACTTATACTACAAAATAAGCACATATCTGATTATTCTGTGCTTATAACTTCTTGGTTATTGGTAAAATATAATAATTATCTATATCAGCTGAACTTAACGTTCAGTTTTTCCTGTAACGTTTTCCTGTAACGTTTTAGGTGCAGCTCGGATGTTTTGTCATAGGACCCTCTTCCTATCTCTCATTAGTGATTTAAATTATCACCGTAATTAATGTATGTCCTAATTAATCTAATTTGTAGCTAAATAACTGTAAATAATATAATTTGTTTGACTTTTATTTATCTTTTTAACCGCAGATGTTTAATATAAGTATGTTTGCCATTCATTTAAATGTTAATATTAAATTACAATAATTTTTAAACATGTATAGCCTAAATAACTCCCCACAGATTTAGAGTTGAAGTGTTTGGCTATTAATAAAGAGCCCTGTTCTTCTAATTAGGATTAATTTAATTTACCTTATTTGAAAGTGTATGCTTATCATTAATATATATATATTTGGTGGTGGCTTCAGTTTGAAACCATATTATTAAAGTTATGCACAAAACCCAAAGTTACGTATTATTTTTTAACTATAGTATTGTTAATTTGTAATAGTTATTTGTTTATATAGTTTTGTTAGTTCTGTTTTGTTAGTTATTTATATAGTTGTTAGTTCAATGGAAACATATCACAACAGTGGAAAGTAATAAATAGTTTGACAGGAGAGGCCTCAAACAAGAAAATAGAGCGCATTGAGTTACAAGACAGAACAATCACGACAGACCCAAGCGTTATCGCAGATGAGATAAACAAATACCTCATCGCTGTCCAAGCCGACCGACCTCGTACAGTTCCCACATCGACTCTCCCACCTATTCGTTCTTATCCACAATCATTCTTTATAGAGTCAACTACTGTAAATGAAATAAACAAAATAGTGAAAAATTTAAAAAATAAAAAATCAACAGGTTTTGATATGATTAGTGTTCATTTATTAAAATTCATTATAGATGAAATCGCTTCAGTACTGGTAATTAGCGTCAGTTTTAGTACTACCCTGGCATTTTCTCTGAAATGTTCAAGTTAAGTTCAGTTTTTCCAATATTAAAGAAAAATAATTCTTTAATTTTTAATTAATAAAAAATAAAACATAATTATATTTTCAGGAATTTTAATATTGATATAACATAAAATGATTTTTTTTCTTGACTAGAAGCCATTGTCATGAAACACATGTACAACTCTCTTGTTCACGTTTTTGAATTATTTGTGTCAATAGTTTTAGATTATTTTTATACTTTAACTGAATTATATTTTCAGGAATTTTAATATTGATATAATATAAAATTATGTTTTTGTTTGTTTTGTTTTTGACTAAAAGCCATTGTCATAAAACACATGTACAACTCTCTTGTTCACGTTTTTGAGTTATTTGTGTCTATAGTTTTAGATTATTTTTATACTTTAATTGAATTATATTTTCAGGAATGTAAACACTGCAGGTGCCGATTGTGTGTCTTCTATTATGCAATTATATGTATTGCTAGACTCATATGTTTAAATGTTTTTTAAATATATATTTTTTCTTTAATCAAACTGGTCACATAACTCGATATAGTGGCCAGTTAATTTCCAAATAAGTACTATGTAAATAGATAATTGCCATTATTAGTTGGAAATAAATTCATTTATTCTTGGCATTGTTTGTTCTGTTTATTCTCACTTGTGTAAATAAGTCATATTCGAAGTGCTATAATGAAAAACGCCACAGAGTGCGGCTATAGTTTATTTTATTATTATATAGACTCTGTAGTTACTTAAAATTAGTTATTTCTTATGTTATTGCTGGTCACGCTACTTGTGAAGTGTTACCAGTGTAATTCCAGAGTGTCTTTTCCAGAGAAATTGAAAATATAAATAAATTGCAATTTATCCATACTTTCACATCTAGTAAAATAATAGAAACGTGCATGAAAACCAGATGTGTTAACTTTAATTGTATTCGCCTTAGACATACTTTTTACAAAGGTCTGATTCAATCAATGCTATAGAACGGTATTTTTGGAAGGGGGACATAAACAAAATTTACAATAATTTCAACCTGATTAAAATAATGAAAATTGACTAAATCAGTAGTCTAGTTAGTTATATTCTATAACGATAATATTTCCTAACCAATTTCAATTGACATTGAGATTGTTTTTCTCAAGAAGTAATAATAGTCATAACTTTATAATTCTTAAAAAAACTGACCATTCACCAAACAATGAAATATTTTACAAACAATCATGTAATTACTTGGAACCAAAAAATATGTTAATGTTAAAGACAGTAATAATAAAACAGACATTTATAATAAAAAGATAAATAATGCTATTTTAAAATAAATGCCTATACACAGATTGTCAGGCCATAAGATGAAAGCTATTTTTATCTTGTATACAAGTAGATTAGTGGTTTTGTTATGATTTTTTCTAACCCTATCACGACATTTTAATCTAACCTGGGTTTTATATTTTGCCCAGTATTATTCTATATAAATATCATAGGCCTATTTCAATATTTATTTTGCCAAAGAAATAAATAATGTCACATTTTTTAATATTTCACTATATTAAATATTCCTGGAATATTTGCAGATTAATTTCATAATTGAAATGGGAGTCATTGATTGGATTTGAAAACAATTTATTTTTTAATCAATTACCGAATACGAAAAAATTAATGATTTAGTCCAACAGTCGATTTAATCACCTAATCGATGGTTAAAATGCAATGAATAAAGATTTTTCAGATGGGCTATATAATATGAAAATGTTTACTTAAATCAGCAGTAATTATCGCCAGCATTGCCGATAAGTTAGCGGTCTATTCAAGTGTGTCTATTTACAAATACATGGTGTGTTAATCATATAAATCAATATGTTGTTTTAATTTATTCAGTTATAAATATTTCTTTATTCAAAATGAATGTCAACTGAGTTTTACTGTAATAGTATCAACACAGTATTCTATATTATTCGAAAGAGATGCAAGCAAATGAAATAACAGACAACCCGGATAAAAGTTGGCAATATTTATCAAAGCAGGACGTTGTTTGTGTGTGTGACTAGAGGAAGGAGAGGGCGGGGCGGCTGTCTGGAGAATGGGAGAGTGGGTTGAGGAGGGGAGGGCGGGGCGGCTGTCTGGAGAATGGGAGAGTGGGTTAAGAGGAGGGAAGTGAGAGAGAGACGGAAGAGCGTGCGAGAGAGAGAGAGGAAATAGGGCTATGCGCAGCGCAGCGTGGGGCCTCAAAACAGTTTTGGGGCCTCGCCACAACTCTCCCATATGGATGGAGTATCTCTTTATATAGTAAAATCAATGCTAAAGGTCAATACTGATAAGACACCTCCCTCCCTCAGGGAACAGACATTCTTGCACACAGTGTGGTTTGTTCAGTCCAGTTGCTACATACCGCTTCCGTGCTTTCCTATACTACTACTCCTGTTCGATTCAGTTTAAAATATTATTTTAAATTTCTTATTAATTCTTACCTTTCTTTTATTTAGTTGACAAGTTAGATTAATCATTTTCTACAGTAGTTTTCTACTTATCATTAGTTAGGTGTTTCCTATTACAGCTGTTGCTCCTAGCCATTTTTATAGAAGATATTTTTTTTATTTACTTTTCAATTTCTTACTTAGTGTTTAACTCTCTACTTTTAAGTTTTTCTAGTTTAGTTAGTACTCTTTTTATCAAGTTAGTCATTCTATATTGTTACTTGCAAGCTTTGGCTGAAAACATTTACCCAGATTTAAAAAATGTTTATTTAAAAGATTTGTCTTGGGTTCGAGAAAGAGCTATCCTTACACCAAAGAACTGCTACAAGTATCAATAATAAATTATTTGAAAAACTGCCAACTGAGACTGTATGTTACCAATCGGTGGATTCTGTGGTGGAAGTAGAAGATGCGGTTCACTACCCGGTAGAGTTTTTACACACGTTTAATCCTCCAGACATTCCAACACACAAACGCTCCAATAATGTTGCTAAGAAAACTGGTACCACCTAAGCTTTGCAACGGCACTAGGCTACAAGTAAAAGCGTTGCACCAAAACGTCATAGAAGCAACAATATTTACTGGATGTGGCCAGGATGAAGTAGTCTTCATTCCACGTGTTCCCCTAATTCCATCGGATTACCATTTTCAGTTTAAAAGACTGCAGTTTCCTGTGAAGCCCGGCTTTGCTATGACAATAAATAAATCACAAGGGCAGTCTCTGAAAATGGCCGGCGTTGATCTTAGGGAAGACTGCTTCTCTTATGGCCAATTATATGTTGCTTGCTCAAGCGTTAGCTCTTCGGAAAGTTTAACGATCCTTCAACCACAGGGTCAAACAAAGAACGTTGTCTACAAAGAAATTTTTTAATTTACATTTGTGTTCCATCACACGATTTTATAATTTTTGTGATGATTATCAATTAACTTACCGCTAAGTAATTAAGTAAATAACCGTAGCAAAGCACGGGTACTCGGTAAGTATTTCATAAAGGGAACTGTACATTTCCTAACTGTAAAGACGGCCACATATAATAAATAGTCTATATTCAATTGCTTTAGGTAAATTTCATGTTTTTATTAGTTAGACTATATTATGGGTTTTCATTTCGAAAAAAATCACAACAGGTTACACTGCGTATAATATCTTACATTCAATTAATATTTTTACTAACAAATATTGTCAGTGGAAAGGTTTTTAAATGATTGTATTCACAGCAATATAAAATCACAGCATCTGATCAGTGACCGACATTGCGAGAATGAAACCAAGGCTTTTAAACGGATGAAATTCTATTCACGTTGTGTACAGTCGCGTCTAAAAGTACACACAGTCCTCGCATTCTATGCCTCTGTAGGCTCGTTGTAACACCACGTTTACTATGTGATGATATTCTATTAAAGCTGTGTACATTCGCGTCTAAAAGTACACACAGTCCTCGCATTCTACGCCTCTGTGGGCTCGTTGTAACACCAGGTTTATTATGTCATGACATTCTATTAAAGCTGTGTACAGTCACGTCTAAAAGTACACACAGTCCTCACATTCTACGCCTCTGTAGGCTCATTGTAACACCACGTTTATTATGTGATGAAATTCTATTAAAGCTGTGTACAGTCACGTCTAAAAGTACACACAGTCCTCACATTCTACGCCTCTGTGGGCTCGTTGTAACACCAGGTTTATTATGTCATGAAATTCTATTAAAGCTGTGTACAGTCACGTCTAAAAGTACACACAGTCCTCAAATTCAACGCCTCTGTGGGCTCGTAACACCAGGTTTATTATGTGATGAAATTCTATTAAAGCTGTGTACAGTCACGTCTAAAAGCACACACAGTCCTCACATTCTACGCCTCTGTGGGCTCGTTGTAACACCACGTTTATTATGTGATGACATTCTATTAAAGCTGTGTACAGTCACGTCTAAAAGCACACACAGTCCTCACATTCTACGCCTCTGTGGGCTCGTTGTAACACCAAGTTTATTATGTGATGAATGTCTTTCAACGTCGTTGTCCACTCTCCTTTGGTAGACCTGCGGAGGGTTTGTTGTAACTGAACCAAGAGGCAATCACTGTCCCCTTAAATCGGCCGGGCACATTGTAATATCAGACCTAATTTAGCCAATGGATTTCAATTGAAGCCTTAAGACTTACTGGTTATTAACCCTAATACTATCCCATGTACTCTGTGTTTTGTGGCTTCGCGGGATGACGTAATTGTTTTAAGGTTACTATAGGTTATGTAAACAATCAAACGCTTTTAAATTAAACTTTGTGCTGGTTAAAACTAGCGCTACTAATTAGAATATGTTATTCATTGAAGGTAGAGTACAAAATAAATGTATTAAAGTGTTGTGTTTTAAATATTATTGATGAGGTAGCTAAAGAAATATTCAATAAACAAAATATATATACTAATTAGTGGAGTTTTCGAATAACATTTCCTTTTTGTAATAGAAGAAATGAAGCACATTTCCTGAGTACATAGAACATACTAAGGACATTTGCTTAGTATATTTTATTAACTGTATACAGCATATGGCTTTTCCTGCTAATAAAATAAATATGAAAGGAAATAGAAAAGAAATGTATAAATTCAGAAATAAAACCTGTTTTACCATCCCTCGCCCCCTCAGATTTACATAACCCCTGATCAACCTACTACTCCACAGACGTACATGACTTCTTTCACCTATCTCCTCCTCCTACCAAGTCGAGTCAGAAACTACAGTATACCTTTATGAGAGGGACCACTACTTTGTTGGCCGCAGTCATGACCAATAGATTACACAAGTGATTACCACTTTTAATAAAATAAGTACGATATCATTTTAAGACAATTAAGTGTAGTAATTATTGTGACAATTAAAAATACATCAAAAGTAGATTTTCTCGTTTGAAATATTGAATAAAATGGCATTTGATTTGTACAATCGTATAATTTGATTTGTACAATCTGTGTGTTAGACTTTAGGCTGTGGAATGCCTTGTCCAAGGTCCGCACCTCCGACTTTATTGTTGGTTACTGCTTCGCCTGACACAAGCAGTCCATTCACAGTGATTCAAACTCCGAATAAACAGTTTAATATCCAGTAAACAGAGACCGTTCAGACCTTTTTGTATGTTTGTGTTTGGTTAAAACAATAAATTCACGAGATATTCACTAGATTCTTGATGGCGCCGACTATATCTTAAGTATGGAGATAATGCAGAAGTGTCTTTGAGCTTATCATGGAAGTGGTTTTTCGTTACCAGTTGAGCGGTGTACTTTACAGCTGTTTACTGTGATTTTGTTTGTTGTTTAAGCATAAAGTAAACAGATTTACTAGTTTTGCTAACTAAGAATCTCATTCAATTCAATTCAATTCAAATCTTTATTGTAGTGAACAATTAACAATAATCGCATTACAATCGTCAAGAATATTCTTTATATAAACTAGTCACATTACAAGTGTATTCTAATAAAATGTATTTCATGCAAGATGCTTTTTAGCATCATTTCTACAGGTTTTTCAGAACTCTTTACCGGCCTTTTAAGGTATTGATTCTGGGCTAAGAGCGAATCTAAATATCACATTTAAATCATCCGAAAGCCCTCAGTTACTCACAGAGCCGCCATTTTATTTTTTTTAAATTATTTATTTTCTTAAAAAATTTAAAATGTACAATTTTAAATTTTAGTATGCACCTTAATAATAGAAAGGCCAACTTACGAAAAAAAAGCATCATTTTCGTAGTAGGAATTCAAAGTGGCGGCCATTAAAACATTTTCAAAGAAGAACAACTTTTAAAATAATAGTCATATAACACTTTTACTAAAGTAACTTTTCTTAGACCATTTAAAGAAAAATCTAATGCTATCATATTTATTTAGATCGACTAAAAAATAAACGAGGTATGACACG
Source organism: Stictocephala bisonia (assembly GCA_035578905.1). Lineage (NCBI taxonomy): Eukaryota > Metazoa > Arthropoda > Insecta > Hemiptera > Membracidae > Stictocephala > Stictocephala bisonia. The sequence continues at coordinate 9,794 of JAQJVL010011063.1, forward strand.
TTTTGTGGTGCGTGACAGATGGTGCAGATAAATGTACGCAGCCAATACAACAATGTGACAATTACCTAACCCCTACAAATTATTTTATAAGTTAATTAGTTAGTTAAATTAGTTTCAATTTATTCAATATTTATTAACTTAGTTAGGATTTAATATTATTTTGTTAATACAAATTGGGTTTTAAACAATTCCTTTTGTATTTTCATTGCTGAATGTAACGAAAACAAAGGGAAAGTTTTAAGTGAAAATAAATAAGGTTCTTTTAACTAATATTCTTATTTTTAAAGATAAAACAAATATGTATTAACTTATAAAAATCATTATTAGGG
>JAQJVL010011064.1:0-10119 GCA_035578905.1 Stictocephala bisonia
CAATAGTAATACACAGTCTAACAATTAGGTTGTTTTAAAAATACAAAATCTGGTTTAAGAGAATGGCAGTAATTATCGACTATCACTGGTAATGTTTTATTAAAAATAACTTTAAATTATAATATTAACATTAAGGCATTTACTGCCCATTACATAAAATAAATAAAGTAATATATGTATCCACAGAGCCCTGTCAAGGGTGACTGGAACTGCACTAACTCAGGGGTGCAATGAGAAAATAAAACGAGTTAAGTGAAAGATGTATTGTTTATTTGAACAAAATTTAAATTTTTGAACTCAGATAGAGTAACAAGTAGTTATACATAAAAAAAAAAAATACCAGTTATTATAATGGGCACAGACTTTATCTATTTTCCTTTGCAGTGTCAGATTGTTTAATGAAAACAGATTTTCAACTAATTACATTTCTAAAGAATGTACAGACGAAACACTTATTTTATTTAAATAAAAGTATGGAAAATCTTCATAGTAAAGTTCATAAAGTAACATAATCTTCAAAAACAGCTGTAAAATTTTATTTCAGATTACAAAACCAGATTTTATGTAAACTACATTCAACAACTTGAGTTGTGGTTTCCGGTCTTCGGCCTCCAGCCCCAACTTAGTGCGTAGTAACTAATAAATAAAATGTATAACAAATATATTTAAGTATAATTTTCATCTTTACTAAGAAATTAATCAAAATCGTTACAATAAAGCTTGAACAATATGCATTTTCAATGTTTTGACAGTAAAAAAATATGTGTAACTCAAAAATATTAAAAATTAGGGGTATGTGGTTTTTAATAAAATATTTTAAATAGTAATTCATATCTTTCCTGAAAATGTAATCAAAATCGTTAGAGCCGTTTTTGAGAAAATACCATTTTTGTAATAAAATAAACCAAACATTTCAAGAAAGTGAAAATGTATAAAAATATAGACAAAATACACCTATATACCGAATTTCGTGATAATCGATCCATGTGTTTGGTCTTCGGTGAGGTGCCAAAACACACACACACACACACACACACACACACACACACACACACACACACACACACACACACACACACACACACACACACACACACACACACATTTTTCCTCAAAAAACCACTTTTTTTGGGATCAGGGGGCCCTAAAATGGAATTTTAGACAAAATTGTAAAAGCATTTTTTTTACGATCACACTACTTTATCTATACTACCACATATGGAAGAGAGTAAAATTAAATTATAAAAAACACCAAAACTAGTATACGTGAAAGATTAAGGACGGTTTTGGGCTGTTGCCGGTTTGTACACAGTTACCTAACTAATAAAATTTTCTAAAAAAAAATAATACCTGGAAATGACTAGTTAAAGTATTTATTAAGTTCGAGAATATTTAAAACAAAACCTGACAGACAAAACCTATTTTTGAGTTGGGGACAGGGAAGGTATATCGGCTCCTTACGTTCCTCATGAGTTATACAAAGTCACCATCCTTTAGAACAAACTTTCTAAAAATCATAATACACGTTTTAAACCACCTAATAAATATGTATTAACTTGCTTAAGCTTGACAATTACACACTTGTTTAATTACTCACCAACCAAATGTTACTGTTTCTGTATATCTGTATATATTTGAATTAAATATGTATTGTTTTTTTTATAGTTAAGATGGTCCAACTGACAAATATGTTTCGTTAGCTGGGCCAACATTACTATTCGTTGAACAAATCTATTCTATTCTATATCATATAGCTTATTATTGCCAGCCACCAGAAATAATAGGAAAACAGTAAAAACAGATAAACCAGATTGAAAAATATCCAAAATAAATAAAATCCAAGCTAAGTCCAAGTTTCGAGAACCATTCCACATTTACTTCTTCATGAAGGACAACTGCTTAGCTCTAAAAGAACACAATGTTAACTCGTTAAATAAGTTTTTTATACTGTAAATTTGGTTCCACAAAACATGACTTTTACCGTTTGCCTTTGCCTACTTATATTTCCAGTACCGTAGTTTCATCTTCCCCTAACCATAGCAATGATTAGTAATAGGGTCTAAAATCATAAGCCTTTTTTGTGAGAATCGATTTAAGATTAATTGGGAAGCTAATCGAAGAGATAGTTTTCTACACACACGTTTGAAGTGAATATTAAATAAATACACTTAAATTTACATACTAATGCAATTTAAAAACTGCAATATTGCAAAAAACTACGAATTACAAATTCATTTCTTATTGACGTCAGTTTTATAATTTTGATTGATGTATAAGGTGATATGTTTAAAGAGTTCAATGATCATACCTGTAGGTGTACAAAAAGTTTGATGGTATTTAACTATGCAATTGTCACCCGGTAGACATTCATTTACAGTGCAAGGGTCAATGCATTTCCCTTTTATACAAGCCATTTCCGGCTTGCACCCTTCATCCGATTTGCATTCATCATTGTCTCCTGTAACAAATGTACCAAATGTTTAATTATATATATATATATATATATATATATATATATATATATATATATATATATATATATACACCATATATAAGCAAAATACCACTGACTCACTCACTTACTTACTGGCTAGTCACGATTACTTCAAAACTGTTGCCTTGACAGTTTGAAATGTTGTAACTTAGTATCATAGAGGTACACTCTAAAATAACTGAGAGTTCAAACACGACTCCTTTTATTATCTACATAAATAGTGTTAACTTAAAGGTTACGCACATACAATATTTACATAACAAGTGACCCACCCACACGTACCTGTTTGGTGGGCCTCCTACCCACCCGCACATCTACGATATTACCTGAATATACTGTACCATATAAAATATGTTTTATTAATTGACAATTATACGATAGTATCAGTTATTTTACATATTTTTGTATCTTAAATTACAAAAAGAATATTTTTTGAATCGGGATGTAATATTAAGATCACATTGAAAACTTTAACAAAGATGTTTTGTAGAAATTAATCAAATACGATCAGTTTGTTCTTTACTATGTGTACAGAATGGATAGATTAGTTTTCAATAGACACTCTAGTTTCAAAAAAGTTTTACTAAAAACTGTATGTATTATTTAATTGAAGAAAGATAGTAAATTAATGTATACTACTATAAAAAATATGACATACTATATGGATTAAAATGTGGTTTATAACGAAGGCTTATGGCGAGTTGTTGGAAACGTATTAATTATTTATATGTATTTACGTTTTTTTAAATTTAATTTAATTTATTTCAACGCTAGTGGCACTTTATATTGATTATTCTAACGTTATTATGGGACAACGGTCCAAACCGATCAAGTTAAATTTTAGTTGGTCCTCCCGGGATTTGAACCCGTGACCTTCTGCATTGAAATGAAAATGAAATGAAATGAAAAATGGCTTTATTGGAGGTGAAGTTAGGACTAGAGAGGCCTCTCTACCCCTTAACCTCAGATAAATAAATACAATTTGAGATAGATAACATAAAATTATATTAAACTCTACGCAATTGAAGTGAGGAGTCCTAACCATTAGGCTAGCAAAAGGCCAGATTATAATTATGTTGAAAGCAACAAATACCTAATTAGGTTTATGATCATTATAGCAACCGAACAGGTAATATCGTGCAAAGATGTAATCGGTTCACACAAGTAGTAGCAGTAATGTACATAAATTAATACACACCTTTCTTTTCGACACAATAAAACTCATGGTTTTTAACTTTACATCCGTTTGCACAAAGGACGACACTGCACGGGTCTGTGCATTTCCATCCACTGCATTCTTTATCTAGCGCACAATCTTCATTTCTCCGACAAGTATTTGGTTTATTGACGACTGGCCCTATGGAACATAAACACACATAATAAATAATTACCTTATATACTGTCAATATCCGGCTATAAAATAATTTATTATGAAAACTTAATGGTCTATTATTCATAATATTGCTATAAATAAGATAAAATTACTAAAGAGTGTACCTCTATGTTGACATAAAGCTTGATGTTGTACGACTATGCAATTGTCATCCGATGGACATTCAGTTACTGTACAAGGGTCAGTGCACCTCCCTAGTATACAAGTCATATCCGGCGTGCACCTTTCATTTGATTTGCAGAACTTTTGGTTTCCTGTAACATATGTACCAAAAGCTAAATATCTACACCGTGTAGAAGTGAAGTACCACTGAGTGGTTCAATTTGATTACTCCTATGTACGCAGATTGACTTGAATAATGAAATAAATATGACTTTATAACATAAAAGAACTCTCTAATTTAACTTATAAAATCTAAACACGATTCATCAGCTATCTACATATAAATTAAGTTTACATTGTAGTTGCATAAAGCGTTTTTATTACGCCACCTCACGTACAATATATAGGCCATACAACATACTCACCCACACATTATGGAGTTTGTTGAACCCTTCTACCCGACCACACCCGTACGTGTTAGGTAGACCTCCTACACACCTACACATGTAAGAGTTTGGCAACCCTTCTACCCGACCACACCCGTACGTATTAGGTAGACCTCCTACACACCTACACATGTAAGAGTTTGGCAAACCATTCTACCCGACCCCACCCATACGTGTTAGGTAGAATTCCTACACACTAACACATGTAAGAGTTTGGCAAACCCTTCTACCCGACCACACCTGTACGTGTTAGGTAGACCACCTACCTACCCACCCACACATGTAAGAGTTTGGCAAACCCTTTTACCCGAACACACCCGTACGTTTTAGGTAGACCTCCTACCACCCACACATGTAAGAGTTTGGCAAACCCTTTTACCCGAACACACCCGTACGTTTTAGGTAGACCTCCTACCACCCACACATGTAAGAGTTTGGCAAACCCTTCTACCCGACCACACCCGTACGTGTTAGGTAGACCTCCTACACACCTACACATGTAATAGTTTGGCAAACCATTCTACCCGACCACACCCGTACGTATTAGGTAGACCTCCTACCCACCCACACATGTAAGAGTTTGGTGAACCCTTTTACCCGACCCCACCCGTACGTATTAGGCAGACCTTCTACCCACCAACACATGTAAGAGTTTGGTGAACCCTTCTACCCGACCACACCCGTACGTATTAGGTAGACATCCTAGCCACCCACACATGTAAGAGTTTGGTGAACCCTTCTAACCGACCACACCCGTACGTATTAGGTAGACCTCCTAGCCACCCACACATGTAAGAGTTTGGTGAACCCTTCTACCTAACCACGCCCGTACGTGTTAGGTAGACCTCCTACCCACCCACACATGTAAGAGTTTGGTGAACCCTTCTACCTAACCACACCCGTACGTGTTAGGTAGACCTCCTACCCACCCACACATGTAAGAGTTTGGTGAACCCTTCTACCCGACCACACCCGTACGTATTAGGTAGATCTCCTAGCCACCCACACATGTAAGAGTTTGGTTAACCCTTCTACCCGACCCCACCCGTACGTATTAGGTAGACCTCCTACCCACCCACACATGTAAGAGTTTGGTGAACCCTTCTACCCGACCACACATGTACGTGTTTGGTGGACGTCCTAAACACCCACACATGTAAGAGTTTGGTTAACCCTTCTACCCGACCCCACCCGTACGTATTAGGTAGACCTCCTAGCCACCCACACATGTAAGAATTTGGTGAACCCTTCTACCCGACCACACACGTACGTATTAGGTAGACCTCCTAGCCACCCACACATGTAAGAGTTTGGTGAACCCTTCTACTCGACCACACATGTACGTGTTTGGTGGACGTCCTAAACACCCACACATGTAGGAGTTTGGAGAACTATTCTACCCGACCATACACGTACGATTTTAGTTCCTATCCACCCAACACTAGTTTAGTGGACTTCTCACTAACTCAAATATATACACCATATATGGATCTCCCATCCAGCCACTAATGCACAGTTTAAAAATTTTTTTTAAATTAAATCTTAAACTCATCACTCGCCCACCCCTACACGTACAGTGGTATTGACCCACTCGCCCACCCATACACGTACAGTGGTATTACAAAATGGGTGATATCGTCTTCGATTTGATTATTTAAATCAATCATTTCAACAAAAATAACAGAAAATAGTACCAAAAACCTGATAAATTATAACTACTGTACTAAAAAAAAATATAATAGGTAAATAGGCTTAACTGAATAAAACCTCCTCAACAAATAATCACCAAAAATATTGTTCAACAAATAAATAAGTCATAATAATAAATAACGAATTAATAACATTATAAATGTACTACCAACAGATATAAACTTAGTATCTAATATACTAATAGTACCATCAATATTACTAAGCCTATGGTCCTAGCTCATATATAAATCCTATTTTTCTCTATACATAGTTACCTTTCAGCTTTGTTAGGGGCCTACCTTCAAGATTGCCTGCAAATTAAACATAATTTCTTTACATACAAAAATGCAATAATTTGCTTTATGAAACAAATTTCTGTCAGTCGTTCTTCCTCACTAGATTTTCCCCCCTGGCACCCAGACTAACGTAAGTGTGATTCTCTTGGCCTGTGCTAGGAGTTAAGGTTAATTGTTGAAACATATCTTCTTTGACATACCTTGATTAACTAGCTTTGCTTTCTTTCTTACTTTCAACCAGGCGTCTCGAACTGTGACCGACATGAACCGGATAGGCATGGCTGGTGGTTTCTCATCATGTTTGTTTTAAAGACGACGAGCTTTATGGTTATATTTTATCTTAATCTTTAATTAAATAAATAATATAAGTTACTTAAAGTAATGAGAACTTACTGAAAACACAAACAGGTTCATGATTCCTTACTTTACACAAGGCACCTTTATAGCACTTCATGTATTTGCAGGGGTCTTGGCACATCTTGTTCATACACTGTTCACTATAACGGCAGTCAGCGTCACTCTCGCACGGAGAATCTTGATTATTAACAATAGAGACAGTATTATTATTAATAATCTTGTCTCTAGTAGAGAAGAGACAATAGAGAATCTTGATTACTAAACAATTCTTTTAAGAATAGAGACAGTATTGTATATCTTTAAACAGTTATGTAAAATTATTGTGTTTTGTAAGATAGTATAATATATTATATAGTACTTAGGCATTTTAACTGCATTAACAAAAAATCAAGTAGATTAGACAAAAACATTCTGTTGGAAACTAAAATGGCTTCACTGTATCCATCTTTAGAAATATGAAAACTCACATTAGACATTAATTGTTCCAAAGAATTGGCTCAAATTTCCCCCATATACATACACTATTGAACAAAATTTGAAAATTACCAGTTTGATTCCCAAGTATGTTTTTTTTTTTGCCATAACTCAAAAACTAGTCAAGTTAGAGACACTTGGGTTTTACTAAAACATTTTCAATTGTAAATTACATCTTAAATTGAAAATGTAATCAAAATCGTTACAGCAGGGTCTGAGAACAGTCCATTTTTGTATGTTTTTGGCCCATAAAAATAAAAAAATTTCAAAAAAGTGAAAAAATAGTTTGGAGATATTGGCTAAATACACATCTGCATACCAAATTTCATAAACACCAATTTTTTTCCTTCCGTTTTGTCTCCTGTGAACTGCACATACACACAGACAGGCACGCATACGGACAGACACTAACATTTTTTTTAAACACCACTTTTTTGGATTCATAGAACTTTAGACCAACTTGTAAAAAACTGATTTTGAAGATCAAAATACTTTCTCTTTGCTAACGCATATGGGAGAAAGTAAAAACAGATCAAATTTAAAATTTAACACATATATAGTAAGGAACTTTTCAAGTGATTTAAAAACAGTATATGTTTGCATTTACATTGTCTTCTCGACTCAGTATAGATTATTTCCTTTTTACAGACAAGGATAAGGTGGTGAAACCAAGCGAGGTAAAAAGTATTTGATGACGTATCCTGTGAGAAGCAGGATATTATAAGAAATTCCTTTATCGTGGGACGACTCGATAATGTTGATGCTTTTTATTGTGCCAGATATACAATAGATAACCAAAAGAGCTAGTAACAGACAGTGAAACATTTATTATTGTGCAAGATGAAAGAATCTGAGATACTCATATGACGATCATGTAAATATGGTTATGTATTACAATGTATTTAGAGAAAATTAGGCTAAAGCTAGGAAAGTTTGTAGCAATACATTTTTAGTGGTTGACAAAGAAAGTTGCTTACACGATAGTCGATACCATTTCAGACTAGAAAAGTTTGTCAAAATTGTACAATGTCATGCTGAATGTTACGTTCAGTGAGCCTCTTGTGGCAAGGGTGTGCAAACTACCAGTGGATGATTATAGCTAATTGTAATGGTAACATATAGTGCTTGACAGGTTATGTTTTAAAAGCTGAATCGACACGCTGTAACTCACATTCTTGCATGTGGCGAAACGTACACCTCAGGTCCTTAAAAATAAAAAAATTGTAAACTTGGAACTCCCAAAAACGAATTCTTGCACTTGATATCTCACAAACTTGGAAACTTAAAAATTCTAAATTTGAAACTTTTAAGCTCAAAAACTTGAAAACTCAAAAACTTGAAATCCTTAAATCATAAAAATACAAACAAAAAGGGCAAAAAATGTACATAACTTTAGTTGTCAACATGACGTCAAATGATAAACACCTAATTCAGGAAATTAAAAGAATACGAAATAGCATTCGTGACATAAGCAGTGTAGTAGTTCTATCCAGACAAAAAGACGGAACTTGACTGGTCCAATAAAGAGTCTGACTGAAAAGATGGCAAATGTGGAGAATGGTACTAAACAGTAACTAAAAAATAGAAGCATAATTTGTGCTAGAAATCGTTCATTTAGTATGGCTGGGCAATACAACATTTTGAACCCGAAGATCCGTGTAGAAGATCGATCCCAATGTTTTTAAACAGAACAGTTTTTACATTATTACGTAGAATGGAACCGCTGATGGAACAAGGATGGAAACCTCATAAGCAAATTGACGTCTCCTATTTACAGCTATGAAGCTCATGGGAGGGGGAGGTTCATATATAAATAAGACCAATCCCAAATATTTAATCCTCAAACAGAGGAAGAAAGTTGAAACTTCTGTTTTAATATAACAGTTTATTTGGTTAATTTCCTAAAGTTATTTATAGGCTAAGTTACAAAAGGAAATGTATAAAAGAAACATTTTAAATGAACGCTTTTTTACCCCTTATAGCATGTGACAAAATAGTAGAGGGAAGGAAGATCAAAAGCAACATGACCGTAAAAGCCATCATCTTAGCTTTTGTGGCTGGCATCATCTGAAAATAGAAGAAAAAACTGTGGAATATTTATAATTTATGTTTTCTTTAGTTAAAACTACCATTATAACTACAAATTAATTTCAATTTTCAACTCTTCTATTCTTTTTTCTATTTTCTTCCTTCTTGGGACTTTAAATTGTTTATAGTGTTTGAAATTTTACGCTCTTGTTATTTCCATGGGGTCGTTTTATGAATATTTATTTTCCATTAGCCTTGAGTGCGGTTATAATCAATTACAGGTGTTCAAGTTTGTTAGAGTCGCCTTTTGTTAGATAATTTGCTATATTTTCTCCTCTCAAATATGTACAGATTCTTATTTATCTGTTGAATTCACAATGTACTCAATGATAATTGTATGCCTCACAAAAAACTTAGTTCTTAAATGTTCTTGATGGAATATGTTTGGTGTGATAAAAGAACACATTTTAAAATATGTTCTACAAAATTAAACACTGATGAAAACGTATTTAATCCCATCAAATAATTTTTATGTTTTTTAGTTTGTATTAAAATAGATATTACAACTACCGTTAACGGCGCTTTATTTAAAATGTATTAATATAAAGAAAATTGTTCTTTTACTAAACCAAAGGAATGAAATGAAAAGAAAATCCTTTATTTAAAGAAGCATAATTAGGGCCAGGTGGCACTTTCTGGTTCTGACTGTCAGCTATAACAATGTTTTGTGGGTAGTGAATTCCCTAATTTACTAACCATTATTGTAAAAGACTTTTCAGTGGTGCTGTGATTAGGAATCACAGTACTGATGAGCCAAAACGAGGGTTTTTGCACTCTGTT